>WSFP011390400.1:0-28165 GCA_009831015.1 Picea engelmannii | reverse complement strand
TAGTTTTTTTAAATTAAAAAGATAAAATCAATAACATATAAAATGGTAAGAAATCTCCATAGAGAGAATTGAATAGCATGTTGTAAGGAATTAAACTAATGAGTGAGCTAGTACTGTAATTATGTCTATAGGAACCATGACTGTAATTATGTTTATAGGTATTCCCCTATGAGAAATAAGGTTTCAACTGATATGCACTATTATTGGAATTATATATTTATATAATTGGAATTATATATTTATATACTCAGGGTGATTAGATTCAAAGTGGATAGTCAAAAACGTAGAACGTTTTCTAATGTATTTTAAAGATTAAAAGAACTGAAGACCTTCACGTAGCGCACTTTCTAGTCCGCTCCATTTCTGTTATGCCACGTCGCCCTTTGCCTACTCCACTATCCACTTCCTGACTAAACTCCTCATTGTCCACTGCACATGCATTAATAATCGTTTTACATCGCTAACGTGCCGCCTAGAATTTGTTGGCAGGGCTTTTGTTGCAGCGGCGACGCTATAGTCGTCTTCTCGCTCCAACCCTGTGTTGCTTCTCAACTACATTGGATGCCTCTACGTACATCTGCATTGCCAGATCCTGCGGTATTCCTATCAATATTACTGACGAATGCAAAAGGCACGCAAAGAATATGATGGATTTAAAAAAAAAAAATCCCTATCATTATACCCTCAAGAGATTAATGAACTAATCAACCACAAAAAAAAGGTTTTCACCAAAGCGTGCAGAATTACCATAGAAAGGATGGCGGAGTATAGAAAGGATGTCGCAAGAACCACCCTTCATTGTGCGTTTCTGTTCATGTCTGCGATCGAGTGTGGTGGATGCCTCTACTTCCATCCCCATTGCAAATCGTGCGGTATTCCTATAGATATTACTGTCGAATGCAAAAGAAGATGATTGATTCATTTATTTTTCTTCCTTGTCATTATATGGTTAAGTGATTAATGAACTGATCAACTGCAGATAAAAAATTTCGCCCAAGCACCAGAGATTACAATAAAAAGGGATGGCAGTAGAATATGTAAATTTCTTATTCATAAGCAGTTGTATGTAAATATTTTCTTATTTTCTTGTCAATACAGAGAAGAAACAAAACATTTGATTTGAAAACACAGCGTTACACATGACACATAATAGCCATAAGAATTGATCTTCATATTACTAGTTGTTAGATTATTTTACTTGGTAAATTAGAAAGAAAAAAAAACCTAAATCATTCAGCATGTGCACAACAACATAAGTTGGTCTGGTTAGATAATACATGTAGCATCAAAGAAATGTTTCATAAGTAATATTTAAGATAAAAACTCAACATCTAGATTTATATAACCTGCTCTGGTTAAAATAATAAAAAACCCTAAATTAAATAAGCAAAGATCAGAGGCATATCAAACTATTTAGAAATCAGCGGAAATTCCGTTAAACTAAAGAGAGATGATGCACAGAGGTTAACTATTAAACATATGGATTAAGAGAAGGTGGTCGAGTTAAATTAATGAGAAATTCCTGCCTAATAACTACTAAATAAGTGGGTTTTAAGCTACTGTTAATGAGAACTTAAATTTATTAAGGAAGAAATATGGAACTATTGACAGAGCAATGGCATCACAGTTAAAATATTGAGAGAGAAGGTAAGAAAACCCATGACCAAACATCCCTGTAACATGGAGCTATTTCCAGAATCATGGCATCATAGTTAAAATATTGAGAGAAGGTAAGAGAAACCAGGGTCATACATACGTGTAGCTCAAATTTGTTCATGGATGGTTTTGAATGGCTAGAATCCTCCATCAATCTCTTCCACCAAATAGAGACAAACCTAATATATTTTCAATAAAATTAATATTTGAGATAAACAAGAAGGTTGTGCATGAAATTTGTGATAAAAAATAATCCATTAAGAACACACAATGAATAAAGAGGTTTTCGAAGTGCTCCAATTCATTCAAGAAATAGGGTTTGGAAAAGGCTCAGATCTGTTTTTCATCCTAACATAGTAGAGCTAAAACTGAAATATTTTTAGTCAAATTGATAGAATTAAAGGATATGCATGATATTTGAAATAAGCAACAAGATATTAAGACTGTTAAATATATCTACGCAAAAAAATACGACTTCTCAGAAGAGCTAAAATAATAATAAAATGTACCGTTGAGCAGCTCAGTCGCCCTTGGATTAAAGTTCTTTGCTATAGTGGGTGAGCCAATTCAGTCCAGCCTCCTCTATCACACAAGGACATGACTCAACCTAGAATTAAACATCTAGACTTAGCCTCAACCACACATAGACGCCAAACCACACAGACCAGAGCAAATAGAGGAGGAAAATGTTTAAACTAGATCAGATTTGAGATACATATATCTCCTCCTTTCAATGCATAGATAGTTCCTCGTTTTTCCGTCCTCTCTCTCCATCCATGTATCCATTGTAGATGAGACAAATTATTTTTTCCTCCCTTTAGAAAAACCTATGAAATAACTCAACGGTTCAATTTATCCAACCTTCAGAGGCGTCTTTGGTTGAATCTTTTTTACCTTTTTAGTTTTGATTTCGAATTTTATATTATTATGCGCTTTTTCTGAAATAGGATCATATGAAAGAACTCAATGGTTCACTTTATCCCGGATTTTCAAAGGTGTCTTTGGTTGAAGCTTTCTTGCTTTTTTCAGTTATGATTTCGAATTTTATCATAAATGCTTTATATTATTTTGTGCTTTTTCTGAAATCGCATCCAATGTAGGTTCATTTCATTGTATGAAATAGGATCCAACGAATGTACACTTTTCTTGAGATTTGTGAATTTGAGCATATGGAGTTTTCAGTTTTGATTTCGATTTAATCATAAAACCTTTATATTATTTTGTGATTTTCCTGAAATAACATCTAATATTACTTTATATTATTTTCATTTTTTTCTAAATAGGATCCAATGTAGGACCATCTCATTCAATGAAATAGGATCCAATGAATATACATTTCATTTGATAAATTTGCTTGAGATTTGTGAATTTGTGCATATGGAGAGTTGGGTGGAGAGTTGGGTGGTGTAGAGATTTTTGTCTTGTATATTAGAGTTAATTTGTGAATTTGTGCATATGGAAGGTTGGGTGCTGTAGATATTTTTTGTCTTGTATATTAGGGTTTTATAGAGATTTCTTGTCTTGTATATTAGGGTTTTATAGAGATTTCTTGTCTTGTATATTAGATATTATTGTGACATTTCAATTTCAATGGTGATAGGGCATGGCCCATGTGATAACACCTATATAATGTACTACTTTTATTCGGTTGGGATCCCCTTTTATCATTATTTTATAGTGAGGATTGTTAATTGTAGTGAAGCAGTGATATCATTGGACTTCATGTCCTACTTTTATTAGCTTTGGATCCACTTTTATCATTATTTTATAGTTACGATTGTTAATTGTAGTGGATGCTATTAGCAAGAGTCTATTAATAGGTAGGGGGGTTAAATTATAAAATAAAAATAAAAATGAATTATATATATCTTTTTTCCATTCTTGATATTTGATAGACCAAAAAAAGATACCAAGGAGGAATCAAACTATCCCCCACAAGGACAACTTCATTGACCCCAAGAAATGTAAGAAGTTGAACATGTCAAGTATCTATAAAGGGTTTAGAGAAGATGTCACCAATATGAAACTCAATGCTACAAATCATTAATCCTTTCATGAATCAACTATGAGATGTAATGCAAGTCGATTTATATATGCTTTGGTGTGTTGATACTCTATTGGTTCACTATAAATATGGAGATCACTCTAGTTATTGCACCAAATTATGGTAGCATGCTCCTACTACAAAATATGTCAAATCCAAAGAGACTTGGTTCTAGCATTAAGAAAACCTCAGTACTTTGTGATGGAATCTTACATTTTGTTGTACCAAACAACTATCGACAAGTAGACTTTTGTTCATCCATATAACCAACTTAATGGGTGTCAGTATAACCCACTTAATCTTCATTACCATGGAAATAATAATGAAAGTCTCATGTGTTTGTCCCTTTAATGTTGTGAAGAATGATCTTTGTATCTTTCCAAAGAAGCTCATGTGTTTCTTGCATGAACTAGGAAACCAACCAAACTACATAGGATAAATTAATATGACTATGAGTCAAGTACAATAGTATTCAAGTTGTCAATATAGGTAGTGAAGCACTTTGTTCACAACTTGACCCTTGACAAAAATAATGTGGTGTTGACTGAACATGTGAAATATGCTTAAGATATCCAAGGAACACTTGAGCTGATAGATACTTATACCATATGTAGATTGAGTGATCTATAATCCAAGAAAGTAGTCAAAGAGCCCTAATTTTATCATGTTGAACTATTGATGAAGAGTGGACTTCACATGATCAATTAAGGTAGGTGAAATAACATTGGGAATGAGGTCATCCACATAGATAACAAGGAGGAGAATTTCATCACCTTTCCGCAAAATATAGACATTTGAATCATAGTGGCAATGCGAAAATCCTACAGGGAAAGAATCCAGGTTCTCCTACCAAGCTCTAAGATCTTGTTTGAGATGATATAAGTATTTTTTAACTCTGTAGACAAGTGAAGAGTCATGGATAGGAGGTTTCTACATGTATATCTCTTCCTGTAAATCTCCATGAAAAAAAGTGTATCCATTTGGTGTTCTATCGACTTATGAGATGCATATAGAGAGAGAAAATGAAGAATATAATTCATTTTAGCCATAGGTGAAAAGGTTTTAAAATAGTCAATTCCCTCAACCTAAGAAAAAAATTTAGCAACCAATATAGTCTTATACTTGTGTACAATGTTTTATACAGACTATACTTGTCTACAATGTTTTAAATTTGGTTCAATATACATGCTTATGGTGAACCAATTTTGTACCATTTGGAAGAGTAACCAAGTCCCAAGAACTATTTTCAACAAGGAATGATACTCATCTTCCATGGTTATGCCCCAGCATAGAATACCATGGGCCTCATGAAAATCCCTTCTACCTTTTGGAATAGGGACCAAGTCCCAAGTGATATTTTTCAACAAGGAATGATACTCATCTTCCATGGCTATGTCCCACTATATAATACCATGGGCCTTGTTATCCCCATTTTGTGGGATAAATAAGGATATTATGTCCCGAGGCCCTCAAGTTGCATATATGAAGTGTCTAAAGGCTACATGACCAACAATATCCAATTGAATAGATGGAGACCCTTCTCACCATGACAGAGGTCATATATTTTCATATGTAATCCACCCCACCAGCTGGCTTCCAAGAGGCAACGGGACTTGATCCATCAGGTACAAGTCAGGTATTATGGAAAGTGTCATTTCAATATTCGAGGCATTTGAGTATGTTGTATATTAGAATTCTTTATATTTCATGACATATGCTTGGACATAATGATTTTTTCCCTATTTAACCTTGGTGGTTGACATTGTACCATAGTAAGTGGTCTTCCTTAGGAATGGGTTTGCTACTAGGAGCTCCCTTGAAGAGACAATGTTTCGTTTGTGGCTATACTTACCAATTTTTATCACTTAACCCCCCCATGTTTCCTTATCTCTTGGGATTTTTGGGTGTCTTGACCCAAGAAGGGGTTGTTCGTCATTCTATAGGAAGAAGGGTCTAAGGCCAAGAGAGGATTTTTTTCGGTAAAAGATAAAATGCTATGTATAAACCTTCCATATGCTTTGCCCAGGGATCCCCCAAGAAAGAAATGAAACACTTCTATGTAAGAAAAGGGGGACTCATAAGAGTAATAGCATGTTTAGGGGGTTAGTTGAAGGATAGGAGGTCTCATAATGAGTCGTACTATCATAATCATGGGTACATAGAGGTATGACATTACCATCATCTCACCACCAAGCTAGTGCACTCGCTCTTAATTGCACAACTAAGAGAAAGGGGGTCTCATCATGAGTCAACCTTCTCATTTCTACAAAAGTATTCGTGAGTGACATTGCCATTATCTGTAAACCACGCCAAGACAGTGACCTTCAACTCATCCTTAAAACATGAAAGAAGCAAATAATGGAAAAATGATCAGCTTGGAAAAAATTGCATTAGAAACGAAGGTGCCACACACCCTCTACAAAGGCACCCATGAATGAGACACTACAACCCCTTGTATGTCATGAACACCATTCCCAATGAATCTTGATCCTTAAACACTTCATCCACTGTAAATGGACTAGAGAGGAATCTCTTGGAAGCACTCCTTGACCTAGGTAAATATCTACCCAATAGGACACCTCGCCAACCCTCCCATATCCAAGACTAGCAAGTTGCATAACATCTTTGAGAACTTAATTGTTTGACAAGGTAATATTTGATGCACATTCTTAGGTGGTTCATTTATTGACTTGATTTACTTATCATGATATTTTGACTTGATATCCTTGGAGGGCGTGCTTATTTGTCTTTGCGGGACCTAGTTGGTGGACAATTTTGGAGGAAGAAGCCTACCTTGGGCTTCTATGGGGCTTGCCGCCCACAGGTGGATTCCAAGGGCCCGCATGCCATATGAGAGAGGCATAAATTCAGATCCCTAGAAGACATTTTGGATGACATAACCTAGCCCTCACATGCCAAACATTTTTCCTAGGAGAGGTAAAACATCACCTTTGGAGGCATGACATCATCTAGGAGGGCTAGGGTTTGGTGGTGATTTTTTTATTCATCGACACAAGTATGTTTTAAGGAAAATGAGGCTTTGTCCATGAGGAAATTACTTGGATTATTGATAGGTGTCTTTTGGAATCTTATCTACACTCCTACAACACCAACAACTTACTTGTGGTGTCAAAACGTCCTCTAAAGGGGTGACATCACCTTAAGTTAGGGTTTCTTTTTGTGTAAAAGTAAATTTTAAGTAAATTGTTTAATATTATTTGTGTAAAGGGGACATATTAGGGTTGTTGACCCAGATTCTTGTTGTTTACCCTAAAATTATATGGACAAACTATGTTAGTTACATTTTGTATAAGTAGAGATCATAAGATCTCATTTGAAAACATAACTCTCCCATCTTGGAGAGGTACTTGGACTAGAATTTTCTCTATATTTAGCTATTTATGTATTTTTCTCTTGTGTATTACTACTTTCTTGGTTATTTGGTTGATGAAAGTGATGCACTAGCCTTGGAAGGCTCTTTTTTTCTATTGTCGTGGTTTATCTTAGCATTTTCCTTGAATTGGTAAGGACTTTTTGCATTGTATTATAATTTTTCTTCAAGACAAGGTTATTTTTCTAGAGATAGGTGGGAAGTATAAAGGAATACACACCCACCTTAGCCTCCATCACTTTATTCTTAAATCTTATTGGTTTAAAAAGGGTTTTCTAAGAAAAGTGTAACTGCATACACCCTCTCAGCCTAAACCCTAGCTAGGGATACTTGCGTTGGGGAGTAAGAGGATTTACACTCCTAACGAGGTAGTACCTTTAATTTTTTATTTTATTGAATCCATTAACCCAATAGTTAAAGGAACTAGTCATCGCTTGTTTCATTGGACATATAAAATTGTTGCTTTGGGAAACGCAAAATTTTGTGATTTTGAAGTTGTTCCTAGTGGAATCAAATCTATGCTATAAATGATTTCTTGAGCCACTAGGGAATTTAATTTATCCAAGTATTTATTTATTCTGTTACAAATTTAACCTACAGACATTAGGGCTGCATAAAAACCTAACCAAACTCTTCAATAATTCCTAATTTAACCATTGAAAATTGCCTAAAATCTCCCCACATAATCTACTAAGTACAACACATCTTTTGGCATGTTTTGAGCAAGTTTTAGTGGTGAAATCTCTTTCTGTAATAAATATTTTCTTGCATACATAAGGCAGATAAATATCACTATAGTTATATTTTTATGACATCCTTTCTCTTTGTGCCAAAGTCTTGTTCTATCATTGTTGAGATAAACTAGTTTTTACTAGCTTGTCTTGTGCTTATTCAATTGAAATTTTAGCACTTATATTGAAACACTTATTATATTATATTTGATGATATATATCATTGATTATGTTTGAAATTAGGGACATAAATATTAAATTTCTTGTCCACCTAACATTACTATATTCAAGTGTGGCTTTTCTTGTGTCTCGAATAGGTACAAACACCCTTTGCAGGAATCCAAAGGATTGAAAACCTTAAACCACCTAGAAATGAGTCATAAAACACATATTTCCTCTTCCATAACTAAAATTTAAGGGGGTACTTCTCATCTTTCCCTTCCATACATCTTAATCCCCCCAGGGTCACTAGGATCGCCTCCCTGGAGTGACCTAGTCATCCTCGAAGTGAAGGACCTATATCGAGGTGACATTGGGTATATTGTCCCTTAGTGGTTTCCATATTGGTGGTTGGGTTGGGTTTTTTCCAACCTAAAAATTGTGAAATAAAATTTTGGCGACACTTTCAGGGAGGATTTTGAATCCTCTTCATGCCCTAATGATGATTTGGCATGCTTCCCTCCCAAAGCCTATATCCCTTAACTTTCCTAGCGACTCCATTGAAGAATGTTACCCTTTTACACCCTTGATAAGTTTCCCTTGAAGCTTGTCTGGCAACTCCACTTTACACGAACACACATTTCCCTCTTTCCCCTTGCCCTCCTTTAGTGAGACTTGATCTCACCTAGGGATCCATTGAGGTATCTTTTCAGTGAATGGAATTATGGCACCATGGGATGAACCCTCATAGAGAACTTGTTATGACTTGAAGGTGGCATTTTTACATATGGAAAAGGAAAGGGGTTGCTATGGAAATTTTGAATCACATAAGATAGTTTTTTCCTCCCCTTGAAAATGAAGAAGTGATCGGAGAACATACATACGAATAAATTCATCAAGAAGAGAACACGATGATTTTTTAGCCTTTCGAAGATATTGTTGATTCTTTATTCCATGACCTCAAAAGTGAAGAAGTATCGGAGGACACCTTGGATATGATAGATCGTCTTGAATAAAAGCGAGCAAATAGCTATGAAATAAGGATCAAGCCTCTTATGATCAAGAGGTGATGGATGGGCATGTCCATAAGAAGAAAGAATAATTATGATAAAGCGCAACATATTAAGGCGTCACTATATTTTCTCCCACTTGATGAAGGAGAGGTTGCCAAACCTTCCTCTCCTCTTGCACATGATTTTAAAGAAGCGATTATTATGGGGAAATTCCCCCTAAACTGGGTCTAAGGAATAGGATGAGCGATAAATCCCTTAAAATATTGATCTACATTTAATCTACCCCAAACAAATCTAGACTAAATGATAAGAGAAAGAGGGAACATAGGGTAAATGAGTGCACCTTCAGTCCTTATGGTTGATGTAGAACTCTTCCACTTGTCGTTTCCTCTTAGATCACATATCTCCTCCAAAATATGACCCACAAGGGATTAAGAATAAAATAAAACAACATATACAATATTTAATGCTCACTTTAAAAGTCTAAATATAGATATAAATGCTCAAATTAACAAGAACATGTAAACATAGGGTTTTGGGACAAAGATAATCTCTTTTATTCAAATTCAAGATAAAAATGTGACAACCTTTTCTTGTGACCACTCTACAAACCAAGTCTGGACTCCTCCATCATGGCTCCAAGTGCATCAATCCCACATTATATTCTAACAACCAACATACCATAAAGGGCAGGTGGAAGGATTGCATAGGGATAATGGTTGGAGGGGAAAGATGAGGATAAATATTAGAGAAACATATAAATATTGGGCTAACTAGAATGTAGCATGCATCTGTACGTCGGTTATTAATGCAGTAGGATGCGTACACTATCCAAAAAAAAGAATTTTAGAAGGAAGAAACAATACTATTTTTGGCAAAGTATGCAAATGGATGGGATAATGTCTTAGATGCATATGTGTAATTTTTGGACTATAACATATGCCCCCTAATGTGTGAGGTCAGAAGAGAAATTGATGGTCGAAATACATTACAATATATCTACAAAGTGGGAAGGAAAAGAGTTGAGTGAGCCCAATACGAGTGTTCATGAGTGTTTCATTTTCATAATAATGATAATCTCTCCAAGGTCAGAATACCCATGAATGTATATAAAACGTGTATCCATGAACAATACACAACGGATCTACATCTCAAAATCATATGAAAATATACAAATACAATGTGATATGCATCCTTAGGAAACATCAATGCTCGTGGCTGGAGATGATAACTTCATAGCTCAAACAACAACTTCAAGATCTTCAAAACTCAGGTAGGATCACAATAGGAGTGTAAGACTCACTACTTTGAGGTCTTCAACATGTCGTCATGGAAAGACTAGAGGACCTTGATCATCAGGAATATAACTTCATTTATTTTGAATCTGAACTTGACTGGACTCTTGGGATGGCCGACTCATGAAATTCAAGAGATCAACTGTAGAATGGATGAATCATTTTGGATAAAAAATCCCTTAGACAAAAGAACAACAAAATGATGAGACTCAAGAAAAATATATTTTATATAAGTCTGTGGCACAAGAGGCACCACAAAATCTCCATATGTTTGGAAGAGTAACCAAACAGAGGAGGACACATATCTATGTAACGAGAACAAATTCCTAAGGTCATACTATATCCCAATGCTTGCATAACAAACAAAAGGATGTGCTTTGTCCAAGGGAGACTATATTGCTTCCTATAAGAGAGAATGTATATCCCATCCCCTCTTTTTGGAATATTTGGATTTTTTGTCTTTTTCAAATTTTTAACGAGCTTGAAAAATAATAAAAGAATGCTATGTTAGAAAGGAGGAATGAGTGTCACAGAGAACCAAACTATTTCCAAGTGCATGGAACATACTCATGCTCAGTGAAAATATACATGTGCAGGATAAGGACACTCGGGAAAATTCCTCCATGGGTCAAGGTGTCAGATCGTAGGGACAAAAAGTGTTACAAGTATTACATCTAAGGAATTCTTTAAAGGTTTATTAATAACAACATGGAGCCAACATTAGGCCAAATATGCAAGCATAAGACATGCAATGTGATTGAGTATGACACAACAAGACTCCTTCCATTTAAAGTTTTGTGAGCCCAAAGAATGTAAGATCGATGGTTTTTCACATTTTAGAGAGTCTGAAAAACACTAAAAGAAGACTCTGAAGTGTTCATTTTTTGTAATTAGTCTAGTCGGTTAGAAAAAGGGTTAAAATTACACCGAATGGAGATCTATTCAAAACCATTTTAACAAGTGTGACAGAGACAAGATCACTTAGTTATCTTTTCAATTTTAAGGAGTTTGAAAAGAGCTTAACTATGGACTCACAACCATTTTTGAAATCTAGTCCCCTTAGCTCGAAAAAGTATAAAACATAACTTAGGAGAACTCTCCTTACGAGACATTTCTCTCGAGGAATACCTTTCTCCTGGATAATATATTGTCCAGAAAAAGGGCTAAACTTATACCAAATAGATATTAATTCTGGACCAATTAATCAGTGTGAAAGGAATAAGGTCACTCAACAAACTTTTCATATTTATGTATTCTGAAAAGAGATTAACTATGGACTCTGGGGGGGTTCATTGTTCATAGATAATATCCAAGGCCCAAAAAAGAGATAAACTAAAACTAGGGAGAATGACCCTTTTTCGAAATTGAGTCCCTCGGGCCCAAAAAAGGGTTAAACTTGCACCGGAGAATACTCTCCTAGTGAACCAAAGCTCCTAGGGCATACTTTATTCATAAATTAACCACCCGGATCGAAAAAGGGGTAAACTACCTCCAGATAGATGTGCCTTCAAATTTTATTTTGATGACATTGAAGGCCAACAAGATCGCTATACAATATTTTCAATTTTAGAGAGTCTGAAAAGAGATTAAAGAAGACTCTAGGGGGGCTTGTTTTCTTAAGTAATCCAAACGAGACCAAAAATAATAAATAAGCTCTTGGTATATGTTTCTTTCAAAGTTTAAGTGATATTGAAAGACAACAATCCATGCTCTTGGGGAGTCCCTTGGGTATGACCCAAGAAAGATGAAGAAGAATGGAGCTTCAACACAAAGTGATGGTAGGACTAAAAGGACTCCCAAACCTATGGAAAAATCACAACATGGATGCAAAAATGTGGCAAAGGGTCTACCTAGGGCATCCATGTAGAGGAAGGATCTACGACCTAATTATGACACTTCTAAAGAAGCATGGAAGGTTTCGTGTCACACTTCGATGGGATTGATCCTATGGAGATGTGGAAAAAGTAAACAAACTGGAACATGCAAGGTGATGAGAACCTAACCTATATGTAAGTGTTGAAAAAAAAAATTACCATTGGATGATGTAAGTACAACTCATCTCATAAAAACACCAAACCAAAATAAAAATTCTATAAGAACGACCCAAAGATCTTCAAAAAGAAACTCAAGTACCCACCAAGTCAAGAATAGGAAAAAGAGGACCAAAATGGGGAAAAAAGAGCCGAAAAAGTCGATAAATAGGGGTATACAACTCAGTTTAACCATTACAAATTGGAAAACAACCAAAAATCCAAAAAAATCATTTTCTTTAAAACATGGATTCAAGGAGCTACAATGGATGAAAGATCTTCAAACCTAAATGAAGTAAGTACAAATGACCTCTCTCATCCTTTCAATTCATCATTTATTGTCTATTTAGTTGTTTATAGGGTGCCTTCCCTATTAAAAAGGTCATATCTACATGTACGCAGGATGTCCATGGTCAACATGCATATATACATGGGAAAAGTGAATCTTAAATACAACCTGCATAAATCTCTTTAAGATTTCAAAAAAAAAAGGAAACAAGGGACTAACCTCACAAACATTTATGCAACAGGATGTATGTTCATTAGTGAGAGAGATAACATGAGGAGTTAGATGTCTTGGTAGAGGAGGATCCAGGGGCCATTTCCATCCTGAAGTAGTGTGGTATGTGGAAGTTCTTTCAGTGTCCATTCATGAGGGCACAACCCAGGTTGTTGAACCATTCGATATAGTATTGGAACCTAGACACATAGGCCTTCATGGTAGAGGGCCAATCATTGATTTCGATGACTGAGGATATATACTTTTTGACTGACCTTTCTAAGAGGGGGGAACTGGTTAAGTTGACGACCTTTCCTCTAGGGCCACACAACATAGAAGACTATATTGGCATGTACTATGAGGTTGTCGCTAGGAAAGTAGGAACTCATGCTCCAATTCATAATATCACAAGACTCAACCTGTAGATAGTACTTTACATGATTGGATGGATCATAAGATCTGCAACACTTCATCAGTCTTCATGTTCACATATGCATTGTGCATCTCAGTTTCTACATGCCACATTTTTTTACTGGAGCACTACAATGCTCTCATGTATGAAAAAAAATTGATTGATTGTCATAGAAGAACAAACAAAAAATTCATGTTTGGGACCGTGTTGTGCACTTTATTTTTCAAGAGAGTGCCAAGACTTAGCCTGTGAGAGAAACTACGAGGCCATATCACCTCCTTTACATCACTATGCAGGTGGGTAGCTTTGTTTCCTCAATAGGGTGCAGGGAGAGTGTAGGAGGCATTTGATGACAAATTATTTGACTGGCGGGCCCATCAAATTCATGTGATAAAGGACTACCCCTATGTAGGGATCATTTTTTTGAGGGATCATGATATTCCTATTCCCCCTCATGAGGAGCGCAGAGAGATATGTACACATTTATTTTATAGTTATTTTATTTTTGATTTTTAAATATTATCCTTTTTATGGTAGCATCAAAGTATTCATTAATTTGTTATATACAAATGTGGGACCGATACAACCAACCGAATTTTCCAAGACTAGGTGTCATCCTCGAGAGGATGTCAGAACAACATCCATAGGAGGGCCAAAAACCGTGACAGGACCACTAGTCGGAGAGGCTAAGAGAATATTGTGACAAGTAGAGAGAAACTTGGCAACTCTCACTTGTCTAGTGACCATGAAAAAGATAGAGGACCTGCCCCCGACCATGGAACCACATGTTGTAGGGGTACCTAGGACTTGGTTTCAGTTTTTCCAGTGTCTTGCAAACACCGTAGTTCATTACATTAGGGTCAATAGGCCTAGGCTCAAGGATCAATACCATGCCAATAGTCAACTATGTGGTAGCCAAATAGAACAGCAAATCCTTTCCATAATCCATAGGACTGAGCATAGGGGTAGGCGTCAGAGCACATTTCAATGCTTCTAAATATCATTGATTCTCTTTATCCCAACATAGTGGGACCCCTTTCTTCAAGAGACACATAAACCCTTTATTAATATCGACATAGTTGGAAATAAAACATCGAAGAAAGTTAGCTTTCCCCTATAGACTTTGAAATTGGGGAATTGTCCATGGAGGAAGGAATTGAACTATTGCCTAAACCTTCATAGGATCGACCATGATCCCTTTAGTTGACACAATAAAACCTAACAAGCAACCCGATGTTACACAAACACTACACTTATTCGGATTAAGGTGAATATGGTAGTAGAGACACCTCTCAAATATAAGTCGTAAGTGGGCAGGATGATCATATATCTTATGATAACATGATTCTAGATCATCAAGATACGCCTCGACTATGTGTTTCAAGTTGTGGAAGGAAAACGACATGGCCCACTGAAAAGTGGCTCCAACATTCTTAAGACCAAAATGCATTTTCTTGTATGCGAATGTACCCCAAGGACATATAAACACCATTTTATGTTGGTCCTCGAGCTTGATCTGAATCTGGTTGTACCCAGAAAAACCATCCATAAAACAAAATATCTCACAACCTGCACATTCATCGACAATCTAGTCAATTAATGGGGTTGGAAAATTATCTTTTGACCAAGCTTTGTTCATATCACAAAATTTCATACACACATGGATCGTACCTTTTTTTTTTTTACAGGAACAGGGTTCAACACCCATTTCATCAATTTCACTTGATATATGAAACCAACCTTCATGAGTTTCTCTACCTTAGCCTTAATCATCGTTGCATTGTGAGGATTGACTGGGCGAAGATTTTGTCGTTAAGGCTTAACATTGGGGTAAGTTGTAATATCATGTTCAATTATACGTGGTTCAATTCCTGGCATATCCTCATAAGACTAGGAAAAAATGTCACGAAACTCTTTAAATAATTCAATATAGATATGAATCTCCCTAGGGGAACAATCTTCTCCGACGAAGATGTTTTCCATAATGCCAAGGGTTATAGAGATGTCAATAGGAATCGTTTCGGCTATACTTTCTATGTTTTCCTAAGCATAGATTTTTTGGATGGACAGAGGGTTAATAGGACAAGGGGAATCTTCATTAATGGTCATAGTGAACTATCATGCCTCTACTCTCCTCAACTTGGGTAAAAAATAAGATATGTGGTGAAGATCGCCCTAAGGTCTATCAGGCCTAGTCATTGCCTCCAAAATATCCTCGTCGGAGGGAAAGACTAAGTCTAAAGGATCATGAGTGGAAAGAGAGTCTTAAGCCCAAATAGGTTTGATAATGGGCTCTAAATCCTATGGGGGAGTTGGATCATAGTTGGTCGAGGCTTGCTGGACAATATTGTATGCAACCTCAGGAACGTATAAGGGCATAACCATTCCTAGGTTCCCTATCCCTTCCATCTAAGTTGATGGGGAATTTCAATTCCACGAGTCATTAAAGTAACTTGTTCTAAAAGAAGCGACTTGAAATATTGCATCCTTTGGCTTGTCGAGAACAACCAAAATAAACTTGACATCATTGGAATGTGGTGGATAATCAAAATTCCCCATTAAATATGGAAACCATCCAACACCTAAGTTGATGGTACTTGGTTGCGGGTTGTCAATCATCAGGACCATTGATTCCCTTGATGAAGGGTTAGGATGGGATAAGGATAACTGATCAACGGTTATGATCTGACCTTCGTGAGGAAAACATAAGACCCAAAAAATGGTGGATACAATTGTTGTCATAGTGTATGTACAATTACGCCCTAACAAAATATTGTAGTCGAGAGCCGCATCAACTACTTCTACCTCGACACACACATTTTTTCCCTCCAATTGAATGGGGAAGGAGATAATTATGCCATGTGGTGTAAAATATCGACTATCAACGTGGTTAAAACCTAGGTGATAGAGCCAACTCAGTTTCGCCAATGGCCTTCCAATATGCTAATGACATCACGCAAGTCGAGGAATCCTCATCAACCACCGTACGAAAAAAAAATTGTGTCAATTATTTCATGGGATACACCACTACTATCTGAAAAGTGGCGTGGTGAGGAAGACAAGGTTTATAGTCTATAGGCTAAAAACAATCATTCCCAAGTTAGTAGTCTCTTCCACTCCCAAGGAAGACAACAATGCTTTCCTCTGTGAGGGGAAAATCTAGAGGAATTCCAAAGCAGAGATTGCACAAGGATTTTGTGCCAAGTCCTCCATGATGGAGTAATTATGAGCAGCCCTTGTGTTCAGGTTGTGAGAATATTTCTTAAACACACCCTTAGGGATGGGAGTCATAGTTTCTCCCACAATCTTCTCAATTTGAAGAGGAGACAATCGGTTGGAGGCTTCTTTTCCCTTATCAACAGATTCTCGCATTATGTAATAATGATCCTTGGTCTATAGATGAGAATCAGATCTCATCATATAAATCTTTGAAACTTCATTATTAGCATTAGGTGTGGGGGCTCCCTGATTTCTCCCAAACACATTTGTGGATGAGGAAGATTGAGCCATATTTTTCCCATGTGGAAAAGGGTTGGTTAGCATGACAAACTACTATTTTTCCAATGGCTTTTGGGTTCCCTCAAACCAAGGGCATTGGTGAGTCAAGTGGTCTTCCATGCAAAGATTACATGAAAAATTCACCTTCCTCTTTTTTTTTGTCCCTTGCTAACATTATTCACAACCTTCTTATCCTAATTACCCTTCTTGTTTTTATATTTTCTCTTTCCCTTGGATTGTCATCTACCCTTTGGATTCATCTATTGCAAACTATATACATCCGACATTTGGGTTGTGGGGGCACCTGAACTAGGAGTTTGGTTGGACATAGTTTGTTGAATCGATAACTGTTGTAACTGATTAGTGAACTGATCTATGGGATTTCTCTATGTTGAGCCTATTATTCCATCGATGTGAGTCCCAAACTTCTGTTTGGTCTTGTCGAAAGTCAACCGTGGTGCATACAGAAGGATCTCATACAACATACTGGATTGAGAGTAAATCAACTCCAGTTGTTGGGCTACTATGATAGCCTCTTCTTTGGAAAAAACTCTAGATGTCATGATGTATTTGGATACACAAGGAACCAAGGAATTTAGAAACCAATCGAGAAAAAATATGGGAGGTACCTTCACTTTGATGAAACTCTTTCATCGATGCCATTCTCCGATGTTATCAAAGATATGGACGACTTTTTTTTTTCTCGAAGTTGGACAACAACTCGGTGTCAGCATAATATCTTACCAGTAACTAGAAATGGTTTAAGAAAACCATATCTAGCTCATTAAATAAATCATACTTAGATCTATCGATATCAATATAACATTTAGTGAAACCCCCTAAAATACTGTGTTGAAACAAACACAATTGAAGGAAGTCATCCTTTAAAGAGTTGAATGAGAACCATAAACAAAATCTCGTAACATGATCACCTGGATCTTCTCCAGGCTTTCCTTCAAACTTAGGGATGTCCAAGGGAAACTTAGTTTTCATGGGGGTCCAACATATATCATGACAGATCGGGTTGTTCAATAGCCTCAACAAGTTTGGCAAATGCAGAGTTGCCAGAAAAGGTATTCTAGGTTTTGGTGGATTCAAAGGAAAAGAAGGGCCTGAATTTTGATTAGCACCAAGTTGCCAAGAAAAATTTTCTTACTAGCTAGTGTTTTTGTATAAACCATGGTGGCCCTAGCTAGTAAAAGGATTTTGTGCTTGATTTTGCATCATTGATTGATTCCCATAGTTGGATGACATACCTTCTAGATGGATTTCTCCCTGCACAGTATTCCAAGGATTTTGGTTTGGGATGCCCCCATTCGATCCTCCTAACATAGGTACTGAAACCTACCTAGAGTTCCACTAACTGTGGTAGGTTTTTCCCCCAATCGACATCCCTTAGAAGGAAACGATCCCTGCCAAGTATTTCCAAGACCTTGTGAGGAGTAAACTCCTATCATTTCTCCTTATGAAGGAATGAAGCCTTGCATAGGGTTTTTGTTTACCAAAGATGGGGTTTCCCCTTGCCGAGAAAGAATATGATGAGAAATAATTATTTCCAAATGCACCAAACAAATAAAATGGCATAGAAACTACCATATTCATATAGGATTGAGGCCCATGACTCCCCCCATTGAACAAGCTAGAGCTGGTGTCAAGCCTGATTGGCTCCTAAAAAGCGCCTCCGAGTGAATGGGACAAAGAATGGATATGACCCCCACCGTAAGGGATAGCGTTAAATGGGGAAGTGGTTCCCATGAAAGATCCTTGTAAGAGAGAATTAGATCTCCCTACCCCGAGACCAACAATCTTTAGAATTGAGTAGGTTAATGTCGATAGAGGGAAAAATGGTCATAGTCATTGAGGGGACTATGCCACTGCCTGAAGTTGTGGGTGTCTGGACAACCATAGTCCTAATAGAAGGAGGTGGGGGAAGAGGAAAAGCACCCCCTCTCACTACAGCCGAGATGGGATTATGAGGAATACCATAAGAGGTAGCACTAGTTTCTTCCATCGCCTCTCGTCTAACAAACTCACGTTCAGGTGAAGTCACCTCGGGAGGGAATAATTCTCTAGGAGTTGGCTCATGTACATATTCTTGTGGCCTGGTCACTTCAAATGAACCCTCTTGGTATAGCATGTGCCTTATAAATGGCGGAGGTGGCTCCAAAGTAACTTGAGGTAGGCCATAAAGTCTATGTGAACAATAGACTTTTTTATCTTCCACCTTATGAAATGATCAACCAACTCTCTAAGTTTAACCTAGAGAAAAACAAAGAGCACACACTAAAAATTTCCTAACGAAAAATCAAGCAAACAACTGACTGGAAGGAAGAACAGTTATGTTAATCGACACTAGAGAAACTTACTGGTGCAAGTGTAAATCAAACACGGAAACACCCTCTAGGTATACTTTGCAAAGTGTGATATGATGTCTACCCTAGGTACTAGGGTATACCCCCACAATCACCCATGCAAGTAACTAAAAACAGGAAACTAGGTTTCCAGCTCGTAGTCAGTCTCCAATAAGGTACATTCAACAGTCAGGCTTATCATAATGAGTAGGATAACAAAGTATAAATCCTTTCAAGGGTACCAAAGGAAAATGGTGCGAAAGACAACTAAGGATATAAAATGGACTTGAGGTCCATGAGGCTTCGTAGCTATCAAATGCGATCAACGTAAATCCAAAGAATGTCCCTCAATATATGATCTCAACTATGTTCGGTCCAACTTTGGAGGGGTTATCTCCTCTTCTTTTCCTAACGTGACCTCATGTTTAGCCCATGTGTTAGAGGGGGGTCCCAACTGAATCTTATGAAATTGGAATCTTACACTCCCTATCACAAACTCTTATGTTTTTTAAGCGACCTTGAAGAGTTTCCTCTCCATACCTATTTCAAGGCCCTAAAGCCTAAACTACTTGGTGAACCCTACAAACAAAATTCTAGTTGATTTTAAGTGTTAATCATTGATTTTAAGTAGATTGATTTAATCAAAAGGGTACAGACATGCAACTTATGGTGTTTTCAAGAGACGAAAGAGAATAAATAAAAGATTTAGAACATTTTTTCAAAAGGAAAACTAGGTTCTACAACTAAAAAATGGATTTTAATATTTGTAAATTCAAAATTTTTGAAGTATAGTCCAAGATCCTAAAACAAAAAAAGTTTCCTAGAATGTGCTTTTCATTTCACAATGCAAATGAAAACTACTAAAATTTCAAGGAAATACCATAGAAGGATATTTGGAAATGGAACTCTTTTCTTTTTTGATAAACAACCTATGCTATAACTACCAAACAAAAATGCATAACTAAATGCACCTAATTTTTTATTTATTTTTGAATGCTTAGAAAATAAAATCACAAGTAAATGATATTTTTTTCGTTTTTCAAAGCATAAACAAGGTAAAGAGAAAATAAACCCAACTCTAACACAAACCCTAAGAAACTACTTGAAATCATGGATTCAATGGAATCTACAGGAGGATCTAATGCTTATAAGTTCACCCTAAACCCTAAAATAAAACAAACACAATACATAAACAACAAGGGTTCTTTACAAAATGCAATATAAACTGAGTCTTTAACCCAGAAAAACTAAAATAACAGACACCATGAAGAGTTCAAGAAGGCCTGAGAAGAAAAGAGCTTCTTGCTAGGAAAGAAAAAATATTTTTAAAAACCCTTTCAAAATACAGAGACGCGTGATGTGCACGAGTAGCCTACATATGTACATGGGTTGTATACTATGTAGAACACATATGTGTGTGTTCTATACAAAGGATAGGGTGCGTACACTTCTGAAATTTTTCAAAAAAGAAAAAGGTTTGGACAAACAACTCAGAAAGGGATGCTGGTAGGCACCTGGAAGGTGAGAAGAGACCCAAATTAACTCAGAAATCTCAGAAAACTAAAAAATAAACTAAAAAGATCAAATCAAACCAAAATCTCCCACCAAAACCCTAGAGAGAGTCCCTAGTGGAGTCACCAATTATTCTATGTGGAAATTCCCCCTAAATTGGGTCTAAGGAATAGGAAGAGAGATAACTCCCTTACAAGACTGATCTACCTTTAATCTACCCCAAAACCATCTATACTAAATGATAAGAGAAAGAGGGAAGAGAAGGTAAATGACTGCACCTCCAATTCTTACGATTGTTGTAGACCTCTTATGCTTGTCGTTGCCTCCTATATCACATATCTCCTCCCAAAGATAACCTATAAGGGGTTAAGAATACAATGAAACAACATATACAATCTCTAATTCTCACTTTAAAAGTATAAATATAGATATAAATGCTGAAATTAATAAGAACATGTAAACATAGGGTTTGGGGACAAAGATAATATCTTTTATTCAAATTCAAGATAAAAAAGTTTACAACCTTTTATTGTGACCGATCTACGAACCAAGTCTAGGCTCCTTCGTCGTGTCTCCAAGTGCATCAATCCCACATTAGATTCTCACAACCAACATACCATAAAGGGAATGAGGAAGGGTTTCATAGGGAGGATGGATAGAGGGGAAAGATGAGGTTAAAACTCAAAGAAAGATGCAAATATTGGGCAATGAGAGGGAAAGTATTTTGGCATAGTTTTCTTATTCTCTTGTTCATGTGTCTAAATGACTCCCCAAGACCTTTTTTTATATGAGAAAAATATGGTTATTTGGGTTGGGGAAAGGATACAAGAGGTAAAATCATTAGGAAACCCTCCATATCCCGTAAACTCTACTGAAATACGTGAAATTGTATATTTTTTGCAACTTTTAGAGGTAAAGGAGGGCTAACTAACATGCAATAAGCATATGTACATAGGCTAAATAACATGTATCACACATGTGTATGTGGTATATTAGTGCAACAGGATGAGTACACTATCCAAAAAATGGTTTTTTAGAAGGAAGCCTCAACAATATTTTTGGAAAAGTATGCAAATGGATGGGCCAATGTCATGGATGCATAGATGTGTAATTTTTGGACTATAACAATGATCAGTCTCGATGATGGAGAATTTGAATATCCAATTGAAGAAATCCATGCCTCTACTCCTATTGCACACGAAGACAAAGAGATGGTCATTTTTAGTCATACTGATAGTCTTATGAAAGAACCATTCAACATGGTTGATGACCATATAGACATTTTCTTACAAACTGGAAGACGTAGGTGAGATTTTGGTCATCTCATTTTAGAAAAATACCCCATTTATGACATTAAGGGTAGCTCTCAATAAAAGTGGTTTGAGTTATCATTTTCAGAAGAATACTTTTAATGCACTTGGGAGCTTGATGATGACATGATTACAGATCTGTTCAAGGACTCTCATCCACCTTCATCCTCAATTTTGGATAAATACCAGGATGCGGCCACCTCTAAGCAATCAAAGGCTCACCCTACAAAGAGGAATTACTTTCATATTGAGTATTTCTAAAGGGATTGGAAGATGAAGAGGGTGCACTTTTATCTTTCTAGACCTAAGCCTGTACGTTATCTCATTTCCTCTTCTCAGGGAATTCATGAGGTCTTCTTGGGAAATTTGATATCCTCTTCGTCTTCAGGAAGAAACAATCATCAAGATGAGCCTTATTTTACATATTATATCCCCATTCATAGATGGATTGACCGAGTTTGTGGCTATCACTTCAAGAAGGATTCCTTGGATGATCAGAGTTGTGGATATTCTTTCCAGCAAGATTTCCTCCCTCCCACCCATTTCCATGAGTTTTATTTCATGATCGATTATATTTTTTTTTATACTCATCATTATTATGTGCTTGACTTATATTTTTTCTTTTACATAATCAAGCACAAGGGGAGATAATTTGATGGGATGATCAACTATTTGCATTGGTTGTATGACTTTACCTGACATCACCCATCACTTGATATTGAGGGTCCCAAGGCCCTTGGTAAATAGGTAGGTCATCTTGATTTCATTCATTTACATCCTAATTTCTCATATTAGTTTAGATGCATTTCATTTTCATTTTTCCCTACTTGCATATTGATTTCATTCTTAGTTTAGAATATTTTGAAAAAAATGCCAAAATTTTCTTTTCTAGATTAGTTTTTTTGTTTGTAATTTTATGTATATGGACAAAGGGTGACAGCACCACCCTCGATGATTTGATTCTTTTGTATAATTTTTGGCAAGAACAGGTCTACCAGGAGATGTTGTGGTTCTCATGCACTCTACGACAATCACATGTCCCCAAGTAGGAGACATATGTTATCCCCATTTTGTGGGATAACTAAGGAGATTATCTCTTGAGGCCCTTAGGTTGTATATATGGAGTTTCGAGAGACTACATGACCAACAGTATCAACTTGAACATATGGAGACCCTTCTCACCACCACAGAGGCCATATATTTTCAGATGGCATCCACCACACCAGCTAGTTTCCCATAGGCGATGGGCCTTGCTCCATGAGGTACAAGTCAGGTATTATGGCAAGTGTCATTTCAATATTTGAGGCATCTGAGTATTTTTTATCTTAGATTGATTTATATTTCATGACATATGCTTGGAAATCATGCCTTTTCCCCTATTTCACCTTGGTGGTTGACATTGTTCCCGATTAAGTGGTCTTCCTTGGGAATAGGTTTACTACTATATAGGGACTCCCTTGAAGAGCCATCGTTCTATTCCCGACCATACTTATCATTTTTCATCACTTAAACCCCATGTTTCCTTATCTCTTGGGATTTTACGGTGTATTGACCCAAGAAGGGGTTGCCCCTCATTCTATGGGAATAAGCGGATAAAGCCCCAGAGGGATTGTTATTGGGTAAAAGATAAACTCATATGTATAAACCTTCCATATGATTTGCCTAGGGACCCCCCAAGAAATAAATGAAATAATTATCTGTAAGTAAAGGGGGACACACAAGAGTAATATAATGATTATGAGGTTAGTTGAAGGATAGGAGGTCGCACCATGAGCCGACCTATCATGATCATGGGTACTTAGTGGATAGTTTCACAATTGAGAGAAAGGGGGTCTCATCACGAGCCAAACTTCTCATTTTGGAAAAAGTATTTATGAGTGACACCCATAACTATCTAGACATCATTCTAGGATAATGACCTTCAACTCATCCTTAAAACATGAAAGAAGAAAATAATGGAAAAATGATGGGCTTGGAAAAACTTGCATTGAAAACGAAGGTGCTACACACCCTCTACAAAGGAAGCCATGATTGAGACACTACAACCCCTTGTATGTCATGAAACCCATTCCCATTGAGTCTTGATCCTTAACCACTTCATCCACTTTACATGGATTAAAGAGGAATATCTTGGAAACACTCCTTGACCTAGGGCAAGATCTACCCAATAGGACACCTTGTCAACCCTCCCATATTCAAGCTTGGAAAGTCACATAATTTCTTTGAGAACTTAATTGTTTGACCGGGTAATCTTTGATGCACATGCTTAGGTGGCTCATTTATTGACTTCATTTACTTATCATGATATTTTGAATTGAGATCCTTGGAGGGCGTGCTTATTTGTCATTTCAGCAACTAGTTGGTGGATAGTTTTGGAGGAACAATCCTAGCTTGGGATTCCATGGGGCTTGAATCCCATAGGTTTATTCCAAGGGCCGACATTCCATATGAGAGAGATATACATTCGGAGGCCTAGAAGACATTGTGGATGACATAAAGTATCCCTCACATGCTAAACGTTTTGCATAGGCTAGGCTTTGGTGGTGAGGCTGTTATTCATTGTCACAAGGATGTTTTGAGGAAAATGAGGCTTGACCATGAGGAAATGACTCACATGATTGGCATGTGACTTTAGGAAGCCTAACTACAGTCCTCCAACACAAACGACTTTCTCCTAGTGTTAAAACATCCCCTAAAGGGGTGATGTCACCATAAGTTAGGGTTTCTTTTTGTGTAAAAGTAAATTTTAAGTGAATTGTTTAATATTGTTTTTGTAAAAGGGAAATATTAGGGTTTTTGACCCATAGTCTTGTGGTTTACTCTAAAATTATCTAGAAAAACTATGTTAGTGACATTATTTATAAATAGAGATCATAAGATCTCATTTCAAAACATAACTCTCCCATCTTGGAGAGGTACTTGGACTAAATGTTCGCTATATGTATCTATTTTTCTCTTGTGTATGGATACTTTCTTGGTTATCTGGTTGATGGATCTGATGTGCTAGCCTTGGAAGACTCTTCTTTTCTATTGTGGTGGTTATCTTAGCATTTTCCTGGAATTGGTAAGGATTTTTTTCATTATATTATCGTTTTTATTCAATATAGGGTTATTTTTCTATAGCTAGGTCGAAAGTATAAGGGAATACACCCCCACCTTATCCTACGTCACTTTATGCTTAAATTGTATTGGTTTAACAAGGGTTTTCTAAGAGAAGTATAAGTGCATACACTCTCTTATCCTAAACCCTAGCTAGGGATACTTTCCTTGGGGAATAAGAGGATTTACACCCCCAAGGAGGTAGTACCTTTATCTCTTTCTTTTATTTTCTTTGGAAAACATGAAATTTCGTGATTTTGAAGTTGTTCCTAGTGGAATAAAATCTATGTTATAAATGATTTCTTGAGCCACTAGGGCGTTTCATTTCTCCAAGTGTTTATTTTTGTTGTTAAAAAATTATCCTACAACCATGAGGGCTACAGAAAACCCTAACCAAACTCTTCAATAACTCCTAATTTAACTGTTGAAAATTACCTAAAAGATTCCCACATAATCTACTAAGTACAACACATATTTTGGAAATTTTTGAATATGTTTTAGTGGTTAAATATATTTCTGTAATAACATGTTTGTTACATCCATAATGATGATAAATATCATTGTAGTTATATTTTTATGACGGCCTTGATCTTTGTTCCAAAGTCTTGTTCTATCACTGTGGAGCTAAACTATTTTTACTATCTTGTCTTGTTCTTATTCAATTGGAATTTTAGCACTTATATTGTAGCCATTATTATATTTTGTGTGATGATATATATCATTGATTATTTATGCAATTAGGGACAACAATATTAACTTGTTTGTCCACCTAACATTACTATATGCAAGTGTGTCTTTTCTTGTGTCTCGGACATGTACACACACTCTTTGCAGGCATCCAAAGACTTGGAAACATTAAACCACCCATAGATGAGTCATCAAAGCCATATTTCCTCTTCCATCACTCACTTTTAAGGGGATACTTATCTTCTTTCCATTCCATCCATATTAATCCCCCCAGGGTCATCAGGATCACCTCCATAGAGTGACCTAGTCACCCTTGAAATGTGGGACCTGTATCGAGGTGAAATTGGGTATAATGTCCTTTAGTTGTTTCCATTTTTGTGGTTGGGTCAGGTTTTTCCCAACCTACAACTTGTGAAGTAACATGCCTCATGAAAATACTTTAGATCTGAAGATCTAGATATAAATAATGGAGCCATCATTTGAAGAGAGGAATTGGTTCTTGTTTTACCCCAATTAGCAAGTAGTAGAAGAAATTCATCACATTGTTCTCCAAGAGAACAATCATTATAAGGATAAGTAAAATAAAAAATAAGGAAAATCATATGAATATCCAAGATGATGAAGGGGATTCTCATGAAATTTAACGCTCCTACTGATGATTAAGTCATGTGTGTCAAGATAAAGTAATAAATACCCTTAAGCACTTTCTTGGAAGCCAACATATATCCAATTTTTACTTTGTATGTCCATTGTCCTATTTTTTTTTTTAGGGATGTGAGCCAAATATATAAACCCAAAGACTCTAATATGGAGAACAAAGGGTTTTTTTCCGCTTCAATATTCTTCTTGGTTCACCCCTTGGATATATTTGTAAGGTGCACAATTTTGAATATTGTTGGTCAGCACAAAATTATGTGGAAACATCTATTTTTAGTATAGTTGGAAAATTTGATGGATTCAACCCAAATTTTTGGGGAAAGACCCTAAGGATAGATCATGCAATTTCCCATCTCCTTCAAGGTATGATTCTTCCTTTTAGAAACAACATTTTGACGAGGATATTAGGGCATGCTATGGAACAATATGTTGTAGTTGAATACCTTGAATATCACAATAGTCTTAAAATATATAGTTGACATATTCACTACCATTATCTACCCACAAAAATTTGATACAATTTGCATATTACTTTTAAAACAAGGCTTTGAGCATAATAAAAGTGTCGAAATCTTGTCATTTCATCTTTAAAAAGTATACCCAACCATGTCTGGATTAGTAAAAAAAAATGTAAGTGAATAGTTGTCTCTTTGAGAAGAAAAGGTAGTAAAAGTTCCCACAATATCACTCTGAACAAGTCGAGGACCTACAAAAGTTCTCCAAGATTTTCCTTTATCAAAAGTACCTTGCAAATTATTTCCAATAAAATACCTTGTGTGAACATCATCAACAAAGGAGATAGGTGGAGGATAAGTGTTCCCATATTTTGACTACTTGGTTAGTGAAGATAGATATAGATTAAGTGACTAAATCACTCATGCCATAATTTACTTAATCCATTTGAGTGAGAAAGTAATACAATTGTAGGGTAGTCTAGCACAAAATTAGAGAATGAGTACAAGCCATGCATGGTGATCGACTTTCCATATGTCAGCAATTTGTGAATGATCCTTAATGTCAAAAAAACAAAATAATCAAGAGTAAACAAGATTGTATTGTCTTAACTAGAATTTTCAATATGATAAATTGAGATAAAATTAGCTAAACGATTATCTCAATGGAAATTTTCCAATGAACAACCAATATTGAATCATTTCTCATAAAAATATTCATTCTATTTCATGAAATAGTGGAATCAAACAAATTCTTATGTGTAGCCATCCGATGGGTTTCTCTAGAAGAAAATATCCATTCAAGTGAGGATAAAAGTGTAGTAGCGGAGAGAGATTTAACATGTCTTGTATCATTGTGATGTAGATACATTATCGAATGTGATGGTTCTCCCATCAATTGTTCTAATTTACTCAAGCATTCCATATCAACACCACCAAAATTCCTTAAGAAATTCCTGGTGCAATTCCTATAAAGTATTAAAATATGTAAATACCTATGAACTTAATTTTATTATAGTTTATCTTTCTTTTAATGCTATAGTACAACAAGTCATATTGAAAAACTATCCCTCTCTCTCTCTGTTATACCTCTCACTAAAAAATCTCATCAATTTTCAGTAGCCTCCTTCTAAACCTCGCTAGATGTTGATTGTCATACTCATCCTCCATTCCTAGTGATACACTACTCTCTTACTCCCATTCTCAATCCCCATTATCACCAAATTTCCTTACCTTGTATTTTATCTTCCTTTATTATAGACCCATCATAGAAATTTCATTATCCCCTTATTCACAACAAGACTTTGGTTGCTTGCATGAAGTTGATGGAAAGAGAACTGGAAATGGGGTGTAAAGGAATGTGCACATG
>ML855653.1:0-15913 GCA_009831015.1 Picea engelmannii | reverse complement strand
CAGTTTTATGCCTTCCTTGATAGGAATGTCATGCTATATAAGAGCAGGATCAAAACCACGCAGATACTCATAAGACCAAGCAAAAACATCTTGAAATTCATGAAGTAACTTAGTGAATTTCGACTTCTCTTCATTAGTACATTGGGAACCTATCTTAACATTCTTTGGGAAATCGAGTGTCCCAATGTCCAAGGAAATGGTTTCACCCACTTTCCTTTTCAACTCCTCTTCTTTATGTGTTTCTTTGTTGCCTACATATGTGTTTCTTTGTTACCTACATCACTTGATGAAAATGAACTTTCTACAGGAGTCAAGCCCTTCAGATTTTTGTTGTTTTCCATGGATATAATATCCTTAGGCTCATAAGGTTCATTTTGTATGAAAGCGTAGATGCTTTCATCACTAGGGAAGACCTGCCATGAATCTACATTGTCAGGGATATGAGGATGATATAAGGATTGAAAAGTGCAATCAGGTCTTTGTGGCAGAAGTTGCCGAGTAGGAGAGGTTGCAAAAACAGCTAGCCTATCAGCCATTGAATTCAATTCCCTTTTGACATGAGTGATGTTAAAAGATAATAAGTTCGAGATAATCCCCCAAACAACTTGGGTGTAACATTTCATTAACTTGTTGTTAGGAGAATATATTTTGCGTATAAGATTTACGACAAGTTCAGAGTCCCCAAAAACTGTAAGGTGACCACAACCTAAATTATAGATATTTTCAATGCCTAGCAGTAATTCCTCAAATTCAGTGACGTTGTTTGTACAAGCAAATTCTAACCTATAGGAAAAGTTGTGAATTTTACCTACAAGATATTACAAGATAATGCCAGCTCCATTAGCTTCGTTGGAGCATGAACCATCAAAGTGCATATGCCACATCCCATCTTCTAGGTCAATTTGTTCCAAGGTAGTGTTATCCTCATTGGAAAAGATGTAATACACTCCTAAGTCCTCCTCGATATAATTTACATTAGGCTATGGGATGCTTTCTATATAAGGTGAAATTATTCTTTCTCTTAGGACTATGATGTTCTTCCCATTTTGAGGAACAGATAAGTGTGTCCCATCGAGTGAGAGGTATCTACCTGTAAAATCTTTCCAGTCTCTTCCTAAGATGATTGAATAATTACTCACTGGCATGTCAATTACCATAATATTAAGGGTTGTCCTTTTTTAAGGATGTGTGCACAAAACCAAAGTCACATCCTTGATTTCACCTATGGTCGATTGTTGTAAACTATTATAAGAGAGCATACTTCTGGTGTTTTCATTTGTACAAGACAAGCCTAGCTCTTTCATAATAATTTTTGACATTGCGCTTGTGCTCGAACCACCGTCAATTAGAAAAAAATAAGATATTTTGTCCACAATCTTTACAAAAATGAATAATGGAGGTTTTTTTACAGGGTGTCTAAAACTATTTACACCTACTTTATTTACACTAGAATCCTCTTCTTTTACATCTTCAGAGAGATTGGATATGGTGGAAGCTTTTCCTTCCATGAATTTTTTTAGATGCTTTTGTTGCTCAGGGACGAAAACCATGTCCAAAAGAGTAGCATCAGCCTTGATACTAGCCAATTGGTTGAGAATATTGTATTTGGAAGAGGGAAGAGGAGAAAGGACTCCTTGACTGTCGAGACTCTTGGCAACTTGTACAGTAGAAGCTAGTGAAGATGAGCTTGGGCTAGAAGAAGTACGAGGGGGATTATATTTTCCTTTTGAAGCATAGGATTTATTCCTAGTGTTTATGATCATGGCATCCTTTGGTTCTGCGAAATATAGAACAACAATGGTAGTTTCAGGACTTTTGCCAAAGATTTTATCTCTGGTACCCTTCTTTACCTCACAAGTACTTTCCTCATGATGTTCCTCACAAAAGTTACACCAACTGCGAGGCATGATGGATTTAGGCTGAAAGTTGTTTTCATTTGAATTCCTAAAGGGAAGTGAAGAAAAAGACAAGGCTCCAAGAGTAAGTGAAGGGACATTTCCTTTTCGTTCATATGCTATCATTCAATTATTCATATCTTGTACAAGATGTAAGAGGGCAGACATGCCTGTTTGTTTAGTTGAGTCTCCTTTGGGAAGACCTGTTCTCTCAAGTTGTTCTTCATACTCAAGACAAGTACGAAGAGTGGAACCAAGATTGTCAATAGATTTTTCTTCAAGCCTATGACGATAAGGGGAAGGTAGAGCATTATAGTAATGCATAAAATCGACTTGGTTCTGGGGGCGAATAAGTTCAGGAATTTGATTATATAAATTAGTGAAACATAAATTAAAAGACTTGATAGTCTCAGCGTCTTTATACACAATGTTATTGTATTCCCGTAATTATTCGGTTGGGCTCTTAGACTGCCCATAAGTCGATTTGAACCAGTAAACTAACTCTTCCCAAGTGGAAATAATCTTGGGAGAAAGATCAAAGAAATTTGCCGCTGCTTTCCCTTCAAGGGAATTATTAAGAAATAAGCGCATACAAGTATCATTATCATTAGCTCCTATATTGTGACAGGCATTAGAGAATGCCACCAAGTGTTCATTTGTAGTGACTGTGTTATTTCCAGAAAACCTAGAGAGATGCTCTTTGAATTTAGGAAGTGGACGAGTAGCAGGTGATAGGTTCAAAGGGGAGGATACATGCCATGGGGTAGTAGTAGCATCCTATTCGAATTGAAAGAGCCCATACTTCTTAATGAACTTAGCATGGTTTGTAGTTGATTGGATTGGAATTTGATGACTATACAAGGTTCCAATCACTGATGAGGCTGAGGGTTGAGAAGTTGAGGCACCTCCAGTGCCACCAGAACCACTGCCAGATGCCATTTTGTGGATGATGGGTGGGGGTGAGAAAGATGAACTAGTCGAATCAGACACAATTCTCCTTAGAGTACCCTATTGGGCTGATAGAATAATGTTCTTTGTTCCTATTTCAGTGATAGGAGTGACTTCAGGAGACAATCCTCTTCTTCTCCTAGAGATACGAGGATTTGAGGACATGCAAAGAAAAGATCAAAACTTTAGGGAAGAGAGAGCTTATAATTGATTCCTAGGCTACCTTTGTCTGGCCTCCCAACGTTCCCGAACAATTATATCTTGTTCAATTACTGCCCACGAGCGTTCAAGCTCAACCCGAGTATTAACAGTCTCTAAGATGGTATTGAATAAGGTTAAAGCAATGCTGGTTTGGTCTTTAAGACCGGGCTCAATATTAGGCTGCCTTGTAACCTGTACTGTCATGAAGAAAAATAAGCAGTCAAAGAATCAAAAGCAGAAACATAAAAACATTCAATGATAATGTGAATTCAATCAACCAGATAGATATGGAAGATCTCCCCAGTATGGTCACGAAAATAAATGTTGAGGAAAAAGGTATGAATTACCTTACTAAATCATTTTCGAATCTTGTCTAGCTAGGAAAAGATAGTTGGGAATATCACCCTATTCTTTATATCCTCAAAAATAATTTCCCAATCCACAAGTATTAATTACCAGGGCTTAGGCTGATTTATTAATGAAAAAAATGTTTTCAAAAACAAAATAAATTTTAATTTTAGTTTCTAAAATGTATGCACATTACAGAAAGTAAATATGGAGATCGAAAAGCAAAGTGACCCAGTCATAAATACACACAAATGAGACAGAATAACAATCTTATTTAATTCATTCCAAGATATCAAAAGTGTTTTTCTCTTTACAAAAGCCTATAGGGCATGGACCAAAGTCTAATTTAGAGATCCCCGATGAACACCATACAAAAGGAATCTGACAAGAAGTATAAACTGAAATTTATAATCTGGGTCAACTTGACACAGACTGCTGCCAATTTGACTATGCAAAATATCCTTTATCAGCTATGAAACTTAATCCATAAACACACAAGTATACACAGACTATCAAGGATGGATCAACACCTCTAAAACAATCATCTGAATGCTTTGATTTAGTTTTGAACCTTGCTGTCTATAATAGGACCCTACTGTCAAAAATAAAATTAGGCTTTGAATAAACTCAAGAATGAATGAAAACTAAACTATCTCACAAAATCAACAGAGAAAACCTTAGTCTTGCTTTCTCCTTCTATTCTCCTCTTGTTTCTTCTGCTCATTTATCTTTTATGCTTTCCAAATAAGTTGAAGTAGTTCGACTACTTTTTTTAGTTAAGTTAGTTGAACTTAACTAATTTAGTTTAGGAGAAATAATAATAATAATAATAGTTAAGGGTTTTTATTTAATAATAACTAGGTAGGTGGAACCCCTTGTGACTCCTTTCTTTTATTTTTTTCAAATTATAAAATAAAACAAAATTGGATAATCATTTAAACGCATGCCACCTTGTAAATCCCTTAAATACCTTCAAAATTTGAATATTTAAATATCAGAAATAATTCAAATCATAATAAAAAATATGTAAATATCCACATTATCCAAAAAATATCTTGCTATCCAAAACTTTCTGCAGACCATTGTCTTCAACAACTCAATCATAAAAACACATAAATTAAAATCCATACTTGCCACTCTAAGAGGCAATATTTCTTTTATCGTTGTTGTCCCCTTTTGATTTCCCAAAAGTAGACTTTGGTTGATTCGAACCTTGAGGTTGTATCTCACTAATAACATGGGAACAATCATCCTTTATATGTATATGGGAGGGCGCTGATTTTGAAGAGTCATTTGAAGGAGAGGAAGGGGAGGCAAAAACTTTGCCTTTATCTTGCACATGGGGGACATCAATTTTAATCCTTTTACTAGCATGAGAGGATTGAACAGGTGAATGCACAGGGGCAATTTGAACATTAGGATTTACAGGTGGTGGAGGAGGTAACGACAAATTGGGCCATCCACGATGGTGAGAGATTGCCAGATTGACAATCTCTTTCCATCCATCATTTGCAGGGACTTCTGGTTGCAAGGACACATGAGGAGGCACAAGAATATCATGGATGTTTTGAGGCTATAAGGGAGGTCTATCTGGTCAAGGCTGTACTATTCCTTGCCTGATCCAGTTAAAGAAACCAGCTTGAAACAACTGGTTCAATTTTTGGGGGTTAGCATCAAAATGGATAGAGAATATAGGCCTTCTAGGCCCTCTATTCAAGTTACCTCTTCCTCTATTATTTCTGCCATGGCTTCCCCTGCTGAAGAAACTCATCCTATATGCAACACTTCATCAATAACTAAGCCCTTAATAGACCATACATGACATTTTATTTGCATGAAACAATAATTGGTTCAGAAATTGACATAAGACTGATGCAAATCCATCCATAAGAAATCATTTAATAATTGCCAAGTGAGTAGGGGTGATAGGGTTCATGAGACATCTAGAGGAAGTGTAATGAGCGAAAAGTGGTATAATTAGAGGGGATAAATACATGAGTACTGTTCAACAATTCATTAAATAATTTAACTGTGCAATCAAATACCAAAAATATCAGCTGCCATCTATTTCCGTGTCATATATTTTTTCACTGTTATATAGAGTTTTAAAATTTATTTTACAAAACAGGGATGCCAAAAAGGATAATGGGATTATGAGGGGGGTATAATGAGAGAAAAGTGGTAGCATGAGAGGGAATACAATATGGATATTGTTCATATAAAAATTAAATCAGATCAAACAATCAACCATAACTCTGTTCATACTTCCATAATTTAATAAACATTCACTTTTAAAACCACAATCTAAACTGTCACTTCTTTTACATATTGCTTGCTGGCTTTCAAAAAAATCCAATTCATATGCCCATAAATACTCAAATATAGTAGCCTTTGTATTTATACAATATTTATATAACAATCCTATCAACAATCTTGCAATCGATATGTTGAACATAATAACCCTTTGAGCCACAACCATTCGTATTCCAATGCTAAATCTCTTTTTCCTTTTACAACCAATAGAAGACGCACAATGATCTCAACCATTTATAACCAATTCTTTTTCTTTAAAATCAAATAAGAATATGCACAATATTAACCATGATTTTTCCATTATTTACAAACTGTTTGTCATAATCAACTGGGCATTAAAATTCATAATCGAGCCCCAATAATTTCACACACATGTGTCTCTTTTAAAAATATAATCAATATAGGGATTTATTCGAATCAACATTCAACAATTAACATACAACTCAGAGCCCAAACTTCTCATAATTTCGCATATACAAACTTCTTTTTTTAAAACTGCCCAATCATGAAACATAACCAACTCGTTCCCATTCAAAGCAACACACACAATTCTCTTTACCATCGACTGGGTTGATACAATGTCAAGATCGTAATTAAGTTTAAACACAATGAACATAAAGTAATAATAGTCAATCAAAGGAATAAGTCCTCAGAAAACACAGACATCTCGTGCCTTCAAAATATTACAACAAATAAGTAACATGTAACAACCCACTTGACATTGAGGGTCATCAAATGACAATCATCCACCTTCAACAGAGAACGAGAGGAAGCAAACTCTTAAAAGAACTGTAAAAATAATGCCCAAGCACAACCTGTGGCCAACCAAAAACATATACAAGGCTTCCATTTAAAGTTCTGGGTGATATTAAACCTGGTTGTGCAATGCTTCCTAAGAACAACGATAATGAGGGCAACACCATGATAAATAACATCTCGGGGCTCAACCAAAAAATGACAAGAAACATTCCAACTCGTAACAATTCACATTTCAACCAGGAGAAATGAAACATATCAACCACAGAGACAAAAAGGAGTGACAAAACTTAACACCAAGACTGGTTGCAAAACCCATGCGCAAAGCTCAGAGCTTGCTAAACTATAATCATAAGTTTTCACAGAGAACCAGACCAAAAACCTCAGGTTGACCGGACATGCCTTTCTGTGATTTAACCAATAAACCCATGCAAATATTACACACAACAAAGAATATCCATTCCTCTTCTTTAAAAATCCTACAGTCTAGAATATTCACAGAAGAACCCACGGACAACACCAATACACAGTCCAAAAAACTTAAGAAAAACAAAGACCTCAATCCATTCTGAGTCAAAAATCGATTCATAATATAAAATAACCATAATGGATGGAAAAATAAGGAACCATACTTGGAAAATATGACTCGAGGGAGAGAGTTAGACTGTATCCTCCACAACCAAAAATCACAGAGCATCAACAAGCACCAGAGCCAAAAATAAAAATGCAAGTATGGCTAGGGTGATGGGCACCAAGGGTTGTTTGAGTGATGTGTAGTAAATGAACGTTGCTTCCGTCCCCAACCTCATTCAATTCAACTTACAAGCCAACCAACTCACCATAACACTAACCATTAAATTAACCATATATTCCATTGCTATATCCCATTTCATAGTGTGCCACCCAAAGTATTGTCAACTCCTTTTTTTTTTTTTTTAAATAACCATATGATATAACGTTACCCCATATGCATCATACATCAATTAACAAAGTGCATATATATAGCAACAAGGGTTTATGCACCCTTCGTGGTCACAATAACACATAACATTTGAGTTTGTGTATTGTTATTTTGTTTAAAAGAGCTCTCATATCATCCCTTTGTATAAAATCATATGTAAAATAATTAATCCATGCTTAATGCAATTCCAAAACAAAACCTGTAATAATACTTTTATCCATAGGACGAACATAATTTGCGAGTGATCATCAAAACCATCTACCGATGCAATAATCACCCAATCATCGTATGTCGTCATAAGGACTAAAACCATGAATTGAATCATCAACCGTAGAAGATTGTGATGGCATCATCATAATAGCAAACAAAATATATAAGTGCATCATATCCATAATGGTTCCACTAGTCTACAAGGGGGTCCCACCTACTAGTTTTTTATTATTATTATATTAAATAAATAATAGAGCCTGGAAATCATTTGAGAGCAATATTCATCGTTGTTTTTTTATGTGTCAACATTGTTCACTTAAGAAAAGCTATTTGGATTGCACTTCAAAGTGTGATCTTCCACGTGCATTGACGTTGTCATGCAAATTTAGAGGATTTGACACGTCTTTATACAATAGTTTATCAATTGATCGATTATTCATCAACATATTATAGTTATTTAAAGCTACCTTTTCCTTTGAATATAATGAATTGCAAATTGTAGGCATAAATATGAACAACTATGAATTTTGGCTTGTCTCAGACACAAATGGATAAAATCAGCGGTGCTCCTCTGAATGGCGAGCTCCTTAAGGCCTAGAAGATCATTCCCGATGTCGTAAAAAAATTGGGATCATTCACGATGTCGTAGCCAAAGCGGGTGAGTTGTGGGTGAGCCATTTCTAGACACGAGAGTCATTTACATAGATGGGATTGAAGTTGCAAGCATATTGGAAATGAGGGTGACATAGACATAAGGGAAACCACATGTGGGTGATAACAAATCGACGTCGTTGCCGGGTAGAGGAGTTTGAAGCAAGCTTCACTGGGAGACGACATAGTCCCAAATTTTGATGATAGACAAAGGTCGGGCATCATATTGGTTGTAAATATCTATCTGACGACTCCACAATCAAAGAATCCACTGGGAAGGATCTGGTTCACAGAAAGATGAAAGGGCATAAGAGAAAATCCAGGTATCAGTTCATGAACTTTCTTCATGAAATTTTGTTTTTCTTTATGAAATCATTCTTGCTTTTCCCTTCACGTATCAAAAGGATCATCTTGTGTTTTGTTTATTCTGATGATCATCATCCTTCTTTTATATATCCATCATTAAAAGAAGAAGATCTGCATACTTTTTGTATTGTAGATGTTGATTCAATATCTTCACCTCAACTTGTTCATAAGGATGAGCTTTGCATTCAAATCCCTCCTGAATCTGATCATCCTTGTGACCTTGAGGAGATTCAAACTGATGCAAAACTTTCTCAGATATCATTATCTTCAGTGACCATTGATCCTTTCAATCAACTTGCTTTTCAAACTAGAATTAGGATGAAGATGTTTAAACCTTTAAGGCTGCCATACCTTCTTCATCCTTATCCTCTTGATTGTGTTGAATATCTTCCCCATTTTTCTGGAGAGTATCATGTTACAACTGAGAGGCATTTGGGGTCCTTTGAAAATTTTGTCGATCAATTCGAGATTATTCGTGATGATATTATTATGAGGTTGTTCTCAAAAAAATTGTTCAGAGACGCTGTAGTATGGTTTAAGAGTTTAAGAGCTGATTCCATTGGCTCTTGGATCATGTTGTCTAATGTTTTTTCAAAACATTGGGGTGAGAACAAATATTTTGATTTGTACCTTGTTGATTTTTATGCCTTGAGGAGAGAGGAGGAAGAAGCTTTGTCTATCTTTAACAAAAGATTTTATAATATTTAATCATAACATGCCCTTGGAGATCCGACCAACTGAGATCAATGCCATGGTATACTATGTTATGACGCAACATTCATAGCTTGTCCTTTTCCTGTTAGAAAGTAAGTCTTCATCCTTAGCATGCTTATTTGAAGATGCCCAAGAAATTGAGGAGAATATCCGTGCTTCTAGGAGGATTCGAGATCCAACTTAATTTGAAAATCTGCATGCACATAAGCATGGGAACTGTCAATATGTTTCCAATTTTGAGCAAGAAGGCAATGAGTATGAGGCAGATATAGAACAACAACGAGAATGTGAGTATATGTCAAATTGGGAATCATATTCTACAGTGTTTGTAGATGTTTCTATGGACATGTATGCATGGCATGTTGATAATCAAGTTTCAAAACATTTTGATCATGAGGTAACTGATGATTGCATAGGTAATTAGATGTTTCTCGCTGAACATAATCAATATCCTTTAAACCATGTTTTATCATCATCTTGTGATCATGATTTTGAAGAGAGAGTTGGTTCTACTGATGATCAAGATTTGATCACAAGAGAACTAGAAAGTCATTTGTTTGCAAGCAAAGATGCATTTATGGATGATCGGTTGTTCTATATAGACCAACCTAGTTTCAAGGATCCAGTTGCAGCCTTGATGGAGTCATACAATTTAGATCACTTGAAAATTTCAGATTTCACTTCACCAACACTTCTGGGTGAGTATGGTTTCTCGAAGGATTCTCTATCATTGATATTATATTTAAGTTATTATCAAATGATCAGTGATAGAGACAAGGTTATTTCAGTTTTGAAGTTACTTGAATTTATGTTATGGAAGTCTGCTTTTACTTGAACAAGTTGTAGAACTGGTTAGATATAGGGTAGCATAGGAAATAAAGCTCGCTCCTCGAGAATTTATTTTCCTTTAAGTGTTTCAACAGTTTATCAGTTAATTGCTTGAATAAATGGTCAGTTTTAAAAGTTTGTAGAGAGAGGTTGCACAATTGAATCCATAGCCCAATGGTAAAGGTACATGGTTTGTCGGGTTCTTGGAACCTTGCAGGGAGGTCTCCATCCCAATTGGAGCCAGATGTTAGCACTCAAAATGTACTGATAATTTTTTAAACACTTTCATCAATTTGCAGTTGATTCGTCGATTTTCTAGGTCTTTTATCCAGTATCATAACTTCCAAATCCTTCATAAAGATTTAACAAGCTCCCGTTGATTGCTTTTGCCTAAGATTCTCTTGACTCGGCCTTCTGACTTGTATTCCAAAAGCTTTGATATTATTTCCTAAAACCTTAGTTTTATGCTTTTTATTTGCAATTTTTACCAAAAGTGTATGGTGTGTGCGCACAAGTGTTAATCAATAATCCTAATCCATATCAAACTACATATGCCAAACTCCGGGCCCATAAGTCCACTCTAAACCATACAATCGCAACGCCAGGCGCCAAGCTAATGAGTCCTTAATGCACAACACGTGATTATAGTTATGAAAGCTTTGCATATATAAACAATAAGATAACTTTTCTTCGCTGTCTATGTGGGATTTTCCCAATATTAAAATCAAAAGCTAGCTGCCAGATCCCGCCAGGTGCCAAGATTGCAGGTGTCGAGTGTATGAAGTTTTGGAATTTGATTTATCTGGCTGCATGAGATCGCCCAAGGCGCTACAAGGGTTTTGAAGTGTTGAGGTGTGCTATCAGTAGATAGAATGCTTCAGAGATCAATGGCGCCATCAACAAACTGATTAAGAGGAGTCAAATACCACGCTGTTGTCAAGCATGGAAATGTCATTCATTACTCTTGGGCAACAAATCATTGATTTGGATGGGTAGGTGTTAACTCGAATCCATATGTGACAAGATCGTATGTTGCATGCATGATTTTAGGATTACCATGTTTGCAGTAGCATGTTGCATGTTGATTTTAGGATTACCATGTTGCAGTAGCGACAATCAAATTATGCGCCGATTATGATGTTGCATGTGAAGACGCCTTTCTCTGAACTCATAGGGAATGTATGCTGAACAGAGAAAATCTATAGATCTAAGTTTATGGAAACAACAAATATTTTTAAGTATTATGGCAAGGAGTGCGCATCTTCATCAGGAAAAGAAAACCGTGCTACGCCCTCTTCTATAAAACTATAGCCTTGGAATTTAAATATTCCTGGATTTATAGCAGAACCACTTCCAAATCTTCTTACCTCGCTAAGTGATCACCCCATATCATAGGAAAAAGGTTCATCCCTTCATCAATGCGTGGTTTGTCTCTTGCTTCAAGGCGTGGAAGTGAGACTGGAAATAAACCAAAGAGACAGTCACAACAATGAGCAACGCACTGTGTCATTACATGAAAAAACGATAAATATGAATCCACTAGAATCAAGGGATTTTGTGGCTGAGTTATATAGTAAATATTTTATGCATGAAGAATACGGGATCTCTTTATCAAACCTTTGTTCTAAAGGTCAAAATGAGTTGTTCTCCAAGCACCCATCTCACCAAGAGCCACTGACTATGTCAACCTGTGTTTTCACGGATATTAACATAAGAAATTCTCCCCAACACGATGGCTCTGGTATGCAGAATAGTTCTTCTTCTCTTTTGACAATAGGAAATCCATCACAAACTTGACATAAAAGAAGTAATGGGGCTGATTTTCACCTGGGCTAACCTCAAGTAAAGGAAATCAAGAGTCTTTAGAAAGGATGCAAAGGTTTATCAAAGGTAGGCTGTCTACTTCTAGTATTGAAGGTAGAAGGGGTACATCATACATGCTGTAAGTTCCCTCGTATTGATTCTTTTTGAAGCTCCAAGTTTTGAAGGAAGATATGCAACCCTAAGAATTTCAACATTTGATGTGTCATCCTCGAGTACAAATAACCCAGAGAATAGAAAGCATAAAGGCATGAATGGTGGTTTTATAGTGACCCCTAGGTAGATGTTAGAGAAGCTTCAAGGAGAGAGAGTATCGAGTCTATTGCAGAAAATACTCAAAAGCCTATATCAAAGCATATTCTTAAACAATTGATGGTTTTGTAAAGATTATAGTGAAAGCAGGGCTCAGGAAGCCAATCAAGAATTGAACCTCTAGGATACTAAATTTCTTTTTTATAGAAATAAACAGAGTTATGACAACTTTTGTGACCTCTAGCCAACCTTCGAGACCTTGGTAAGATGTTAAAAAACAATTCAAAGAGATAAAGAAATACATACAACAATTGTCAACACAAGCCCTCTTCTTGCAGTATTATGCGCTGAAAACTCCTGTAGGTGGCAGAATTTGGGTCAAGTTGATTTCTTCTTCAGATTTATGTGATAAGTCATGCTCCAGGTGGTAAATATGGTTCAAGAAGGCCTTAATCTTCTCCAAGATGACTCGAATGACATTTGAAATTTGTTTAGAAAGGGAGTCTTAGTCCTTAGATATAGGATATCATAGTTTATTTTTGTAATGTAATTACTTTAAATTTTCCATATGGCTCTAAGATCCATCTCTTTAGGATCTATAACAACATGTTTTTCCTATATATACATTGGAGAAATGTAACAAGGGAGTGGGGAGTAGTCTTGATGACTGTGGTTCGATTTTGGAGAGCTTTGAGACACTCTTTTCTTGTAAAGAATTTGATATAAAGATTGGAATGATAAGCTTCTCTCACTGATATTGTTCAGACCTTTATTCATTTCCTTTATTCTGTACTTGTGAGTTAAATATCATATTCATTTCTCTTATTTACTTAATGATTGATGATTGTAATCTTATCTTTTCATTAGTAAACTAGAATCATAAGTATTTCTTTACTGGTTATACTCGATCTTTCATATATATTTTTAATGTATGTGATGCTGTTGATATAGTTAGTATTCTTCACCCATCTGAGTTTAAAAACCATCTGATCAATACCTTTTGAGAGCCTTGTTTTGTCTAAGTATGTTCAAATGTGTCTTGAGTGGAGGAGTGAGTGTGTGAGTTATTCATTTTTTATCCAATTTCCTGTATATTATAGAGCATTTGATTAAGTTACCAAGCTCTCTCGATCTACAACCTAGAGAGATTCCTGGAGTGATAACAAATTGACACCGTTGTCGGGGAGAGGAGTTTGAAGCAGGCTTCCCTGGGAGATGACATAGTCCCAAATTTTGATGATAGACAAAGGCGGGCATCATATTGGTTGTAATTATCTGTCTGACAACTCCACAATCAAACACTCCACTGGGAAGGATCTGATTGACATAAAGATGAAAGGGCATAAGGGAAAATCTAGGTATCAGTTCATGAAATTTCTTCATGAACTTTTGTTGTTCTTTATCAACTCATTCTTGCTTTTCCCTTCACGTATCAAAATGATCATCTTGTGTTTTGTTTATTCGGATGATCATCATCCTTATTTTATATATCCATCATTAGAAGAAGAAGATCTGCATACTTCTTGTATTGTAGATGTTGATTTAGTATCTTCACCTCAACTTGTTCATAAGGATGAACTTTGCATTCAAATCCCTCCTGAATCTGATAATCCTTGTGACCTTGAGGAGATTTGAATCGATGAAAAGCTTTCTCAGATATCATTATCTTCAATGACTATTGAGCCTTCCAATCAGCTTGTTAATCCTCATGATTACCCCACTGCTTTTCAAACTAGAATTATGATGAAGATGTTTAAACCTGTTAAGAACCTGAATAGATCTACAAATATAATCACCACAAATATTGAATACACAATAGATCCACAGAGCAATATAAAAGAAACCACAATTTATTATTACCAAACCCTTGAGGTAGGGAAACACCATACAATGGATCCTATTATGGAAATGATCCTCTCCTGTTCACTTACCTCTTCGAGGGGGCATCCTCCTATTGAGCTACCGCTCCAAATACAATAATTCTCTTTATGTCTCATTACATTGCTTGAACCCCTTTATATAGTTCTACCATCACCTAAGAACATTCTAGAAGAGGAATCTTCTAGAAGTAGAACCTTCTAAGAAATCCTCTTATATTTATTATATTTAACTACCCATTTATTATATCTAACTACAATAGTGAGCCTTATTTAATAATATAATGGACCTAGTCCACCTTACATTGAATGGCCTCCACTATTATCACTATGGGCCCTCTGGGCCTCAACTACTACCTCTCTAGCTACCTTACATTCCATCCCCCTTATGAAAGCGTTGTCCTCAATGCTTGATGTACAACCATATACCAGGTTTCCATGGATAAGTGTTGACCATAATGCTGAAGTATACTAGAGAACCAGGGTCCCATTGAGAAATGGAGGCCACCATGCTGAAGTAGTCCAACCGCCATTTTAAACCAGGTTCCCATGTCCAATTGCTCATGTGAACCCCACATGGAAGATATCAGCACCAAATAATCAACTGAAAATGTTGCTACCAATACTGACACCTATCATGTGGATCCAAATAGGATTATTCATCCACATAGTGGAACATGATCAAAGATGAATCTGGAAGAAACAATACCATTGTAGAATATGCAGGTTGGACACTGGTAACTAGCTCTTAATGTGGGCCATTGATGTTCTCTACAGAAGGTGGAGTAGAGTCATCAAATAAAATATGGAAGTGGTAGTCATCCCAAAAACGACAACTATCCATATACCAATTATCGCAATCGGCTTCAAAATCATACCAATCATATATTTCTTGATTATATTCATCCCTGAGGTCCGCGATAAGAAACCCCTCCTGCATGTTATCCAAAGAATCTTGAATACTACGAAAACTATCATTGAAACCATCTACAAAGCCATCCAATCTGTCATTTAATGTGTCAAACAATTGGGCTTTGAATGCTTCAGTAATCTGTAGAATTTCTTTGAGGGTTTGAGAGGAAATAGCGATTTGAGCACCCTATGAACTCTTCTGTCCCGCAACCGTCATGAAAAAATGCAAAAAATAGAAAAATAAGTTACGACAGAAAATTGCGGCTTTTTTCTGGAAAAAAACCCTAAAAAACTCTTGAATTTAAAATGCCCATAACTTCACTTCCTCGACTTCGTTTCAGCTGATTTTTTTTTTGAAATTGAGTGAAATTGTGAGAGGAACTCAGATCTATAATTTTTTTGGGCAAACTCGGTCTCCATCTGCTATAGAAATAAAAAAAAAAAATTTGCGTCGCCGTCTACGGAAAAAACCCTGAAAAATTGCAGATTTTAAAACTTCAATATCTTGACTTCCCGGACTCCGTTTCAGATGATTGTTTTTTTTAACTTGGGTGTTTTTATGAGAGGAACCAAATCTACAATCTGTTTCTTCAAATTTGTCACAGAAATAGAAAAAAAATTTCCAGAATGTGGCGGCCCTCTTTTTTCTTCTCCGAAAAAAAATAAATTGCAAAAATAAAAAAAATTTGCCCACAATGTCAGTCAAGGAAAGTGCTCTGATACCACTTGTTAAGAACCTAAATAGATCTACAAATATAATCACCACAAATATTGAATACACAATAGATCCACAGAGCAATATAAAAGAAACCACACTTTATTATTACCAAACCCTTGAGGTAGGGCAACACCATAGAATA
>ML855652.1:15738-28166 GCA_009831015.1 Picea engelmannii | reverse complement strand
GACTCCCAGAAGAAAATGGCTTCGTGAAATCTACTAAGGTGAGGAAGTGGCAGAGGTACATGGATGAAGTCAAGATGTGGGAAGACTCAAGACTACCCTTGGTTGGAGTATGTGTGAGAGAAAAAGTGGCTGCAACCATTCGACGAGGTCGAGTGTCAAGGGGACGACAAGACCAGGGATAAGTTTTGCCAGAGGCAAGACAAGGTGAATAAATTTAGAGGGCAGAGGTAAATGACCTATGGGGAACTCTAAAGATATGGACGATGCTGGCAAGGGTAGATGATAAGTAGTGCTCCAACCAAGGGTGACATGGGTTGTGGTTGGCCAAAAAGAGAGAGTAGGTCGCCCAAAGGGGACGACAAAAAGGGAATGTAATGACAGGAAATAAAGGTGTTTGTATAATAAATAATGAATAATTTGGGAGAAATGTAAAAATACAGAAACGGGTTCCCCAGTGTGATATGAGTGGCCCATGTAGGGCATAATGTGCGTAGAGAACTGGTGAAGGGTGGGGGGCCCATTGGTGAGTTTCTATAAGAGGTAGGTGAAATGAAGGGAGATTTGTAGATGGGAAAATTGATTGTGGATGAAATGGAGGGTTCATGATACTACGGAGGTGCAGTCAAAAAATAGAACCATGAAGAGATAATTTGGGAGTCCATGTGGGAAAGCTAGAAAAATGAAGAGAAGGAGTATGTGGTTGATTCGTGACATGATGAAAGACTATCGGGACTCCCATCCATAAAGGGTTTGGAAACAATAGCATGAGTGTCAGAAGTGCAAAAAGGTGCTATGAATGGGACAACTCATGTGGGTAAGAATGCTACCGGGTGACAGTACCGAAGATGCAAATGGAGGTATGGGTACTGCCAAGCCGGGAATGGGGATCCTAAAGGAAAATGTCAGAGGGTGTGACTGGAAATGTAAGTGTGATACAGAGGGAAAGACTACATGCCAGTGCTGAGTATATACCTGAAGGGGTGATGTCGATGGATGATGATCAAGTAACTGCACACATGAAAACCAAATACCCGACGTGAACAATATTTGAAGAGAATCGAATATATGAACATGTATTTGATAAGCGTGAATATGCGCATGCATACCTGACCAGGGTATGGAAAAAAGGTGCCCTGGGGGCTCAGAATGAAAAGAGGCCCAGGGACTACTGTGATGTAGATGATAGGATGTTGATCCCGTGGCTGAAGATGGATCGAGAAATGGACACCATGGGCTCCCAGAATGGTGAGTGGAAATTTGGAAGAAAGGCCTATATATAGTTGTAGGGCCCACATTGCCACCTCATTTGTACCTGCTACGATAGTGACTGGACGAGCAGTTTTCAGAGGAGATTTGGAGATTCGGGGAGGACGAGGCATCCGATTGGCGATTAGAGAGCTTCAGTTTAGTGGTCTGATCATCCTGCATAGAAATAGAATTTCATTTTTTGGGCAAGGGCTGTACGGAGGGCCATACAAAGGGATTTTGTGGGTGTGGGCCCCACGTGCACGACCGATCCGGAGGTAGGCACGCACATGTACGTGCCTGCCCACCGGATAGACATGCATTGGGGCACTCGTGAGGGAATTAAAGGTGTGCACTATGTACGTGCCTATTGACTGTACAGTTGCGCATTTGTGCGCGACTGTGGTGTGGACAGGCGTGCACCAGTGCACGCCTGTGTAGATAACAAGCGTGCCTGTGTAGGTAATAGGTGTGCCTGTGTAGGTAACAGGCACGCCTGAGAGTGCACCTGTGAAGCTAACAGGTGCACATATGTGCGCACCTGTGTAGTGAACAAGCGTGCATGTGTGCGCGCCTGTGGGTTGAAACAACCACGTTTTAGAGGCAAAGTTGACGGGTGTAAAATTGATCTTTGTGATGTTGTTGATGGTCTCGTGGGCTGATATAAGACTCTTTGTTGTGGCTGCAGGTGGAATGTTTGCACGATGTCTGTGGGTTGGCGAGAGAGATATTGGTCCCAGCTACGAGATGTTGTGGCTATTGAGGAGTCAGGTGTGCGAGCAACTTTGGAAGCCTGTGGGTTGCTAAAGTTATTTGAGTGCCCATTGATACGGGTGCAGGAGTATCTCCTACAGTTCCTGATCCATATGTGGAGTCCAGAGCTTCACTACTTCCTTGTGTGAGGAGAGAAGATCCCCTTCACTGCGGTGGAGGATGTGTACTTCTTAACTGGGCTCCCATTTCGAGGTGTTCCCTTACCAACGGAGCCGATGTTACCGAGGGATCTTACCCTAGCGACCATTGGACAAAGATACTATTTTGGTCAGAACTTTATGTCCGATATGGTTGTGAGTATTGGGTCGATAGATTCCCTGGCACATTGTTGTATAGAAGTGATGATTGTGAGAGTAAATGGGTCACTGGTGACCCAACGGATCAGTGGGGGCCAGCTGATGGTTATGGAGAGAGTACTGGCTGGTGAGCATTTTTCCTGGGGGTTGACACTGCATGCCAATATGGTAGGGAAGTTGGACCACTGTCGGTCTATTGATACGGGGGAGTTTTCCTTCAGGTCTATCCTGGTGGCGTGGTTTCTGGAGAGGGTGTCGATGCTGCGCCCTATGATTTTATTGGGTGCACCTTGGGTGCGAGAGCCGCGACTGTGGCGATGGTCAACGATGTTGCTTCACCATGGTGGTGGTGAAGGTGGCCACTTCTTTACGGTGGAGGTGGCGCAGGTATGGTGGTATATGTCGCAGGTGATACTATGGTACCCCTATGCCAGGGTTGACTTCCGAGATGATCCAGACATGGTGCTACCTCCAGGGGAGGTTTTTGACCAGCGAGGTATGTTGATTTGATGATGTTGATATGTATGGTTTGTGTTTTTTGAGATAGCATGCCTTATGTATATGATATAGATGTTGATACTATCTGGTGTTTGTTTTCATGTGCAGATGTGGCACCTCGCGAGTGTGAAGTGGAGTTACAGAGGGCGCCAGAGAGACCGTCGCGGGGGGAGAGACGTCGGCGTGAGGACGCCATAGTGCAACCAGCTAATCCAGAGAGGAAAGTGAGGAGGCACTGGTTTGATGACCCTGGTGCTGGGCCATCACACGCTCCTCCGACAGCTACTGGAGCTGATTTTGAGGACATACGCCATTTTCTAGAGACAGTGTTACAGGAGGTTCCTGAGGGCATATGGTCTTATATCCAAGATGAGGCTTTCTTGGAGCAGTGTGTGGGGGTGCCACCGCCATGGCGGACAATAGTACGACGGGAAGCAGTGGCTACTGCTTTGATGACTGGAGGATTGTCGTCGGGGCAGGAGGGGCCAGTAGGGGGGAGACCACCACCTCCTAGGGTAGGAGGTGGTGGGCCGCCATTGCCTGAGGGAGGAGCAGGCGGTGGTGCTTTATAGGCACCATGATTGGTGCTCTTAGGCATTGATGTATATATATTTTTTGTATATAGGCTGGTGAGCCCATTTTGTACCGAGGTGCTGCATTGGCCTGCAAATAATTTTGTTTTTTGTATGTAAACATTCGGATGGCACTGTGAAGTTGTATATATACATGAGTATACATTTTTGAGATCTATGTGGTGTTTACATGTTTTTGGTTAATGTTTTGATGATGTCTATTCTATATATATGCTGTGACAGGTTTGTGTTATATGGTTATGTATGTGTCGCTTGATGTGATATATGCCAGTCTAACACAATATTAGCTAGGTTATCTGTAATTTGATTCAATTGTCTTGGAATATGTGTAAATGTAATGGAATCAAAATATCGAGATAAAAGCCTAACCTGCAGGTATTTGCAAAAGAGGAAAGGATCCCAGATGTGGTACACATTGTTGAGCTGGAGTACGACTAGTTGAGAGTTGAGGAAGACGCTAAGGTGACGAATACGATGATGCTGGGCATCGGCCAGGAGGCCAATGACGACGGTGTATTCAGCTTGGTTGTTGGTTGCTGACCCCAAACATATGCTGCTGAAATGGAGCATTTCATGTGAGGGGGTGTACAGAGCCCAAGCAGCCGAAGCGAGATTTTGTGTCCAACAGCTGGCGCCGTCAGCGTAACCGATGTGGTAGGCTGGTGGAGGAAGCATCTGTCAATAGCACAAAGGATAGTTTAGATGTGAGGGATGGAAAAAGATTAAAAACACTATAAAAAAGAAAATAACGTAAAGTAGAATGACTACGTTTAAGCGTAAAATTTCCTTAAGTATAACCCGTTGATGGGTTCTTTGAGAGAGAGGCCTTTGGGAGAGGCTAGAATATATGTGTCTTTGGTGAGGTAATGTTGAATGATGTATGGGCCATGCCAAAGTGACTCAAATTTTCCATGGCCAAAGGTATCATGAGCGATATCGTAAGCCAGGATGAGGTCGCCTTCATGAAATGAGCGAAGGTTGACATGGCGATCAAAGGTAGCCTTGGATCATTTTTTAGCTTCCTCATTGTTCTGTAAGGAAGATCAATGATATTCATCCAGAGACTCCAAGTTTAGCAAGCACTGCTCCATTGGAGTAGTGTTGGGTAATAGCTCAATTGCGGTGCGTAAGGTGGGAATTTCGCACTTGATGGGAAGAGTGGAATCAACCCCATGGACTAAATGAAATGGTGTGAAACCAGTAGTTGTTTTCACAGCCATTCGGTAAGCCCATAGCATAGAAAATAACATATGATGCCAATTGGTTTTATGTTTATTAACCGTGCATTGTAACATGGTCTTGAGGACTTTGTTAACTGCTTCAACCTGTCCATTAGACTGAGGGTAATATGGTGAGGCAAACTCATGAGAGAATCCTAACCGAGATGAGAGTTCGATGAAGATCTCATTCTCAAAGTGTTTCCCATGATCGTAAATGAGTTGGAGGGGTAATCCAAAGCAGGATATGACGTGGTTAAAGAAAAAATGTGTTGCAGTGTTAGCAGTGTTGTTGAAAGTGGGCATAGCTTCTGCCCATTTGGTGAAGTAATCAATGATGACAACGATGTATTTGTGACCATTGCTGAAGGGGGGATTACAAGTCATGAAGTTGATGCCCCATTTACAAAAAGGGCTGGTAGTAATGACAGGGTGGAGAAGAGTGGGGGGAGCTAAAGCTTTGTTGGCGTAGAGATGACATTGCTCAAATCATTTCACGACTTGAATGCAATCATGAAACAAGGTAGGCCAAAAGTAATCGGCTCGGATAATGTTTTGAGCAATGGATATGCCCGAAAGATGGCCCCCATATGCACTATTGTGGGGGTCATTTAAGACTCTATTAGCCTCTTCAATAGTCAGGCATCGATGAAGAATGGTGTCGACGCCCCGCCAGTATAGGATGTCTCCGATGAGGAGGTAACGGGGGGCCTGATGTCGAATATGATGACGATCATCTCATGAAAGGTGGTTACCGAAATTTTGAGTTTGGACATAGACGAGGAGGTCGCCATACCAAGGATCATCCGAAGTGATGTAAAAGAGATGTTCGTTGGGAAATTCGGTGTTGATGGGTGCACTGGTGGTGTCAGAGGGAAGGGTTGTGACAAGTTCAACAAGAACGAGGGCCTTCTTACTCTTAGGTGTTGAGAACTTGAGGTCTTACTCCTGAAGGATAATGATCCATCGAGAAAAATTGTCGTTAACTTGCCTACGACTGAGCAAGTACTGCATAGGGTTAGAATCTATGATGACCTTTGTTGTGCGAAGAAGAATGTAGTGGTGTAGTTTCTGGACTGCGAGGACGACTGCAAGAGAAAGTTTCTCTTCATTTTTATACTTCAAGGGTGGCCCTGAGAGGTTTTTACTAACGTAATAAATGACATGCTCACGATTGTCATCACCTAGCTGGACGAGAATGCCAGCTACTGATACAGCTGATGCTGATATGTAGAGGATATAGTCATGATTGTAGTCAGGTGCACTAATTAAAGGTGCATTTGAAAGTGCTATTTTAAGATCATCAAATGACTGTTGGGCATGGTCATCCCATTGAAATGGGATGTCATGACGTAGTAAGCGAAGGAAACCGTGTGCACGTATGGTGTAATCTAGGACAAAGCATCTAAGAAAGTTATCTTTGCCCTGTAGGCTCTGAAGTTGTTGTAAATTCCGGGGAGGTGGAATTTCGGTGATAGCTTGGAATTTGAGGGGGTCCATAGTAATACTGCTTTGGGAAACAATAAAGCCGAGGAAGCACCCTGCGGTGACACAGAAAACACACTTGAGAGGATTCAAGCGAATGTTGTATTGACAACACCGTTGAAAGATGATTCGTAAATCATCAAGATGCTGGGTTCATTTCTTGGATTGAGCTGTGAGGTCGTCCAAGTAGGCGAGGATGATATGATCCAGATCATGAAAGATGTATGTCATAGCCCACTGGAAAGTTGTGTCGAAATTATTTAAGCTGAAAGGCATGACACGATATGAAAAAGTACCCCACGGGGTAGTGAATGTGGTTTTATATTGATCGTCGGGGTGAATTTGAATTTGATTATAACCAGAGAATTCGTCCATAAAGGATAGAGCCTTGTGGCCTGCGCAGTCGTCGATAATTTGATCGATGAAAGGCGTTGGAAAGTTGTCTTTGGGACATGCGTGATTGAGATCAAGAAAGTCTGTGAAAACATGGATAGTGCCTTGTTTTTTGTTAACGGGTACAGGGTTGGAAACCCATGAGGTATAGGCGATGGGGTAAATGAAACCAGTAGCGCGTAATTTGTCAATTTCGGCTTTGATGGCCGCAGCTTTGGATGGGTGTAGCGGTCGTTGTTTTTGGCGAACTGGTGTAATGTTGGGCCAGGTTTCGATGCAATGTTCGACATTAGAGGGGTCAAGGACAGGCATTTCCATGTATGACCAGGCAAAAATATCCCTATATTCCTGGAAGCAAGCTTAATATGCCGTGATTTCCTGAGGAGTGCAAGCAGCTCCAATGGTGATTTATTCAATGATGCCATTTTTAATGGAAATGTCAATTTTAATGGTGGGGGAAATGTTGGCCATGTTGCCTTCTTCAAAATAATCTAGGGCAGGAATGGGGTTTTTGAACCAGTTGATAGGCCCTAATGGGATAAAATCCTTGGTTTCGACCATGTAAACGGGGTGTTGGTTAGGAGGCATGGAAGATTCCTGTGGAGAGAAGAGTGCGCGATGGTGTAGCGCATCCCAGGGGAGGTCTGGGTGGTTTAACTCTTTGAGTATTTCCTTGTCGCATTGGAAGTGCTAGGAATACAAGGGGTCATGAGGAGTGATAGCAGTGATGGTTTTTGTGTGGTTTCCCCCTGGTGAAGAAGCAAGGGGAACAATGTTAGGAGATGGTGAGGGTTCACTCGACATAAACCATATATTGAAGTACTGAGGGGTACTCATGGTGGTTGGGTGTAGAATGTCTGTAGGGGAATGAGCAGGAGAGTTGGGGGGGTTGGGGGGTGAATCCTCAAATAAATCATCTAAGAACCATGGAGGCATTGGGAGGGCCTCAAATTTAGGAGAAATGACATGAAGATCCTCTAGTGACAAGGTAATGTCAATTATTGTCTCTACGGGTCGGTGAAGCAGATTTAATTGGCATTGCCTGTATTCAAGGATCATAGGACATTGGTATGTAAAATGAGCTAATGAATCGTAGAGACAGCAAGGGCGTCTCATATGTTCATTGACTGAAGTGGTGACATAATGGATGTCTATGATATTTATTGAGGAGGACGTAGCAGGACTGGGGTTGCTCTGGAAGTTCTGGCATACTGCGACTAATGTCTGCCTAAAGCGTGGTAGTGCTAGGAAATGATGGGTATAATGTCCATACTCTGAACATATAGCACAAGCGTATTTGGTCCTCAACCTTTTACTACTGGAAGGGGGGGTGGTAGTGGCGGGACTAGCTGTAGTGGTGGGTGTTGGGGGAGTTTGATTGAGTGGGATCAAATTCCATAATTCTGGTAGAGATGGGCAGTTGTTGGTTTGGTGTCCCTCTTTCTCACATAGTGTGCAAGGTGGTGGGATGCGTGGAGGAAGTGGAGCTATGGGCTCCTTCTTCTTTCTCCTGCCCCCAGCTGTAGCAGGGGGGTTAGTGAGTGGGGGTGTGGTGGGAGTAAGTATGGGAATCATCATGGGGATTCCTTCTTTTTTGGGGGGAAGGGATGGTCGAGGGACCATCTCTGGTGGGTGTAAATACCAAACAGGGATTGATAACACCATATTAGGTAGTGTGAGAATTGCGGCTACCTAAAAAGATTAGATACCGGGTGGAGGGGAAAAGAAGGGAATTTGAGTGATGGGTTGGGGAACTGTTTCCCAAACTAAAATAGGTCCTTGGGGAGAGGTAGAATTGTGAACTGGTGGGGTCGACGAGTGTGCAGGAGGTTCTTGAGGAGGGAGTTCTATGATGGGTGGGACATCATATATGATAGAAGCCTCTGTAGGAGGAAGGGTGTCCTCTGTGGGAGTTCCGTTAGATGATATGACACATACTTGATTGGAAGGATGAAGGAGTGGTGGTTCTCCATGGTATGTTCCTAACAAGGATGGATCTTTAAAAATCCCAGGACCCATCTCGACGAGTGGATATGAGTCATGGCTTGTGTGTATGAGAGGAAGAATGTTATCGATGTTGGCAGATGGATTAGGCTCATAATGTGAGACTTGGTCAATAGTAATGATCTTCCCATTGTGAGGGAACATCATTGTCCGAAAGATGAAATATGTTATTGCCTTCATAACGTACATGTAGCTACGACCGAACAAGATATTATAATCGAGAGGGGCGTCAATAAATTTGATATCGATGAGAATAGTCTTGCCCCCGAGTTCGACGGGGACATTCTGGAAGAGCCCTTCAGGACAGGATGGTTGTCTGTCATAAGCTCATAAGGTGATAGTAGAGGGAATGAGTTCGGGGGAACCAAGCTTCTTCCATACTATTTTGGACATAATTCATGTAGATGCACCTTCATCGATGATACACCGATGAACTGTGATGTTCCATATTTTCATTGGTATTTGAAAAGTGATCAAGGAAAGAAGACAAGGTTCTCCGCTGTCAAGATCGAAGGTAATGAGTCGGGTATCTGCGGGGTCAACTTCCCCCAAGGCAGAAAGTAAGCATTTATGCTGAGTAGGACAAGTCTGGAGGACTTCCAATACTGACATGGAAGCTGGGGATTGTGCTAAGTTGTCTACCAAACTATAGTTATGAGCAGCCCTAGCCTATGGGTTGTGGACATTCTTGCGCAATGGGATATGAGGGATGCGAAGAGGTGGTTTGGAGGAAGGGAAAGGAATCACCAACGGGGGGCCTGTTGGTGTGGGTTTTGTCTCTGGAGGGATGGGAGGAGACTCAATAGGTGAATGATACTGATGGTTACGTGTTTACAGAAGGATTTCTTCCTCACTAGTGAGTAGAATTGTGCAATTTGTTGGATTGTTTGGGTTGAGGTATGGTCCCACCTAAGGTGGGGGATGTTGTGTGTCCTGTTGGGTGTTTATCACACCTTGATTTGGAATAGGGTTTTGCAGTACGACAAGCGGGGGTTGTTGCACGTATTTTTGTGGTGCTTGTTGAGGAGCAGGTGGTGTGGGAGAATGGGGAAGACTCCCAGAGTCTTTCAACTGTTTGAAATCAATGATCTGGGAGCAATAATGAGTGTAATGGTCAAACTCACCACAAAGGGAACAAGAGAAGATGGTTTTAACATTATTTTTATTTCACCCTTGGCGTTTATTATTATTGCCCCCTTGGGGGTTTTGGTTCCCTTGGTTTTGGTTGCCCCCAGTGGGTTGGTGCTGTGGGGGTTGATTCCCGCCTTGACCGAGGTTGTTTTTATTCTTGTTCCATCCTTTCTTCTTGGCATTGTTCGATGGATGGGTTGGATTGGCTATATTCAATTGTTCAAAACTTTGGTATTGTTGAACAACAGAGGGTTGAACAAAATTAACCCCCGCATGAGGATGTGGGTGAGTCATGGGTTGTGGAGGACCAGGAAATGGGAAATATGTATTCTGTGGTGGTACTGATCCATAAGGTACATAGGAAGGCGTAGTTATTTCACTAGTACTATAAGTTGAGGTAGAGGGGGTACCAGAGTTTGCTTGAATATTTGGATGTATGGGGGGTGCCGGTGGTGGTCCGCTGATGGGTGGAGGTAGAGCAACAAGGTATGGCTGTTGATAAGGGGGTGGGGGGTAGTAAGAAGTGCCCCCGTATGCCGGTGGGTATTGAGGTGTTCCATACATCAGTGGTGTATGGGGTTGTGGACCGTGGTGAGTGGTGGTACCAATAATTCCGTCTGCTGAGTGAGACATCCCAGGTTTGTCTTGGCCAAACAACACAGGTTTTGGAAGATCAGGAAGTACCATGTATAAGTATCCTAACTGTGAATAGATGAGGTCATACTATTGGGCCTTATTGATGTCTTCCTCTTCAGATTGAGGTAAGGTGGAAGCTACATCCTTACCGAGGAGAGAGACAAGTGATCTAAGAAACTAGTTGAGACATTGTTGCTTGGTGGTTTCTGCTTTGCACAAACTACGTCGCCTATGCCACTCATGAATGTGGTCCACGATATGTGTGGCTAAGGTTTGTTTGAAATTAGAAAGTAGTTCTAGACCATTGTCGTGGCGGATGGGTAATTGGAAGAAGGTCAAGAATGCTTTGACCAAGGACTCAAAAGTTGTGTGGGACCCTGATTTTTCTTCTACATACCATTTGGCTAATGGGCCAGCGAGTGTGTGTTGAAATAATCACAGTCTGATGGAATCATCCATAATGCTATTGGAGGAGCACCATAGGTGAAAAGTCATGACATGGTTGGCAGGGTTATCGCCTGCCTTTCCTTCAAACTTTGGTATGTCCGAAGGTAGTTTGGTGGGCATTGCAGGCCATGTGGGATCATGCAATATAGGATCATTGGTGAGTTTGTTGAGATCCGGTATGTTGAGAGAGGCCAAATATGGCATCTGCACTGGGGGGGGATGATTAGCTATGGCCATGGTGTGAGTGTGTTGTGAACCTGACCCTTGAGGAGGGCTAGGTGGGTTGGTGCTTCCTCCTTGAGAGGAAGTGGGTCCCCCGCTTCCATGTAAAGGAGAGTGAGTGAACGGATGACCTTGGGAAGTGGACCCAAGTAATGTAGAACCAAGCAGAGCTGATCCTAAAAAAGTAGCACTCACAGGAGTGTGTGAAGGAGGTTTCGATGAGAGGGCATGACCAGACACTCCCCCTAAGATAGGAGGTAGGTTTAACAAGCGTCGTGAACGACGGGGGTTCTGTGGTTCCCCTATGATGTCAGACTAGCTGTGTGGATGTGTGCAAAGAGTGGGGAGAGTAATATAGAAACAAGATCCTTTGCATTGAATGTTTACACAATATATATATCCAAATCAAACTGTAATCAGATGTGCATCATACATAAAATGTTTTTTGAAAAAGAAGCATGTATGTGGGTAAGTGGGTTTTGTCCGCATGGGGAATCAAAAGAAAGAAAATGCTCATGTCCTAGAAGATGTAGCATCCTTCCTCTCAAATAGCACTAGACCTTCCAATAGTACTCAACAGTGGGGTCTGAAGTCACTGGAAGAGAAACTAGTGAAGGATGAAATAATTTGTTATAATGAGGGGTAAAGGGGGCATATCACGAAATAGCTAGCGATATTTCCCAATAGCCACACAAAATCCAATCAAGGTGCAATTGCAGCCCACAATTGCTACCTAGGTAGATGTCCTAAAGTTGGTCACTAGGTACCTTGGTCAAAGTGTGACATTTAGATTTTTGGCCTAAGAAATGGGTCACGGGCTGGATCCCATCCAAGAGGTGGGTGCCTCAAGGGGGGATGCACAAAACAACTGGACCTCAGATTTCAACCCTTCACGGGTATCTCCCTGCCTTATGGTATTAGGAACACTTGACTTGGAGGATTTTCAGTTCCCTATTTTGACAACTTCTATCGTTTTGAGAATGTGAGAACCAGATAACAGGGAGTTATTTGGATGCCTATCCCCGAAATCCTACCTAGACTAAAAAAATTATTTTGGCACCTCCTGTGGAGGAAAACTTTATTGAGTTTTTAGAAAGATTTTAGATGTAGTTGTTTTGGGAGGTTGGGGGTGCAAACCAACCTCGTTTATTTAAAAATGGGAGTGGATAGTCTCGTCAAGAAAAGGGTGGGGTATTTTCATAATCCCTTTGGAGGAGACTTACTTTGACCACCACATTTGAAGAAGAAGCTATGTGAGTGATAAGTGACTTTTGTGTGTGAGTGAGAGTGTGCCAATTTTTAGTGAATTAGATGTCACCTTGTTGCATGTGGACTTTGCTTGGTCCTTACAAGTGTTTGATTACCTAATTAACTAAGTGCCTTTGGTACAACCTTGCGAAATTCAAAAGTCCCTAGGAAGCTAGCATGTGGACATGTGGGTCCGTTACTATCCTTTTAACTCCCTATTGTGATGTAATCTAAGAAAA
>ML855650.1:28268-55685 GCA_009831015.1 Picea engelmannii | reverse complement strand
CTCCTCAAAATGTATCTTTCAATCCTAGAAAAGAAGGACATTTGTTATTTGGATTATTTTCTTCACAAATACCACAAACATCTATAAGGTCTAGAGGGAACTCATTCCTAGGATGCCTCTTAGTGCATTTAGGGAAATAGATGGCCAATTCCTTCTCTAGTTCCTCTTGTTTCTTCTTGATCTACAAAGTATCCATTTGCATGGCTAAAGAATGCAAAATATCAGTTTTCATATCTTCTATTAACCCTCCTAATTAATTTTTGATAAGGGTTGTAGGGTTAGAAAATTGAGGTACCATTCCTCTATTATTTCTACCTTTCTTCCTTGAGGATATTAAATGGTTTTTGAATGTTTTTTTGATGTCATCGTATTCCATTTGATATATATCTCTATTGTATAGGAGATTCAATGTTACTATGAGATACTCTCTTAATCTTCTAATTAAGACAAGCTTGAGTCATTCCTCATCCAGAGTACAATTGTGAGCTCTTTTGTAGCTCAATTGAAATATCTCTTCAAAGTCTTCTAGAGATTCATCAGGTCCTTGAATCATTTTGAAGATCTTATCCCATGTGTCCCTTGCTCTACAATAGTCTCTAAATTTTTGTAGTATACTTAGGGAGGTAATATGGGGTACCTAGGGAGGTACCCAATGGGAATGTTGTTATGTATTATTAGTGGAAGTCATTTAATATATGAGACTGTGGTCATTCAATGTAAGGTGGACTAGGTCCACTATATTAATAAAGGACCACTATGGTAGTTAGATGTAATAAATGTGATAAATCTCTCTAGAAGGTTCCTAGGAGATAAAGAGATATATATAAAGAAGTGTAAGCAATGTAATGAAACACAATGAAGAATATTGTCATTGTAACAAACAATTATTGCTTGAGGAGTGTTATCCTTCCTTAAGGATTAATATATGGTGTTACCCTACCTCAAGGGTTTTGTCTATATTCTTGTGTTCATTGTTATGGTGAATGGTTTGACTTATTCTTGTTGATATTGTGGGTTTATTTTGAGATTTATCTCTAGATCTATTCAGGTACTTAACAATTGGTATCAGAGCACTTTCCTTGGCCAAAGAAGGGAATAATTTTTTACTCTTTTTTCATATTTTTTCTAGGAAAAAAGGGCGGCGCACTTTAGGTTCAGATTTGAAGATTTATGAGCTGAATTTGGAAAAATAAATTGGATATTTGAATTCCTCTCGGGAAAATACCCAATTTCAAAAAATAAATCAGCCGAAACGAAGTCCGGGAAGTAAAGTTATGAGCTTTTTAAATTCAACAGTTTTTCAGGCTTTTTCCGAAAAAAGCCGCAATTTTCTGCAGTAAGTTATTTCTACACCCTAGATTTTGTTGAAGATTTATTCCAAGCATGATGTTTTTTAGTGGAAGAGATGATGACCCCAATATTGAAGAATTTATACAATCTCACAAGTCATTATGGAAAGGGCATTGGAAATCTTTTATAGACTGGGGTTTCAAAGGTGATGCTCTCATATGGTGGAAATCATTTCACCATTTTGAGTGGATGTCACTTTCTGAGGAAGCACTCGAAAAATTACTTTTAGGCAAGTGGTCTCATACAAAGAGTAAGGATAAAAACATCACGAAGAGTTTATTTTCATGTGGAAAATCTATATTACAAGTTCATGGTTGTACTCATAAAGAAAAATGTGTTTCTATTAACCCTAGTTGCAAACAAAATTTTATCAATATTCAGTTGGTTGATAGATTGCAAGTTTCTGCAAATAATATTCACAACACACAGGTTGAGGGTGAAAATGTTCAAATTTTTAAAGATTTGAAGATCGCCATGGACAAATATGTGTTGCATTATGATTTTCATGCTATAAATATGGTTGATGAAGATATTGTTTTGGGCTATCCTTGGATGGAATCAGTTGGTACAATTAATATTAATTTGAAAAATAAGTTTCTAAAGCTTTGGTACAAGATAAAGAAAATCACATTGTAGGATGTGTCTCTTAGTAAAAAAGATGGGCCCACGGTGACCGAGAAAAAAATTATTGTCGAGTCCAAAGTTGAATTGGAGATAGAGTCTAGAGAAGGAGATGAAGAAAAACCACATGAAGGACACAGTCATGAAGCTAAGGAGGTTATTGAATCAAAGGCACAATGTGTTGCATATTTGAAGAAAACAAGACATATTCCTACAGTTGTTGTATACCGCCATCCACATCATGTAGATACACAACAATCATCAAGGCAAGGGCATGTGCATCAACACATTTATGCACCACCCGGGAACCAGACAGGAAACCGATCAAGAGGTGCATGGAGGACTACTAGAACTATGGGAAGAGCTCGGGCTACAAAAACAATCCCATGGCAACCCTGACATGATGCAGAGCAAGATCAGGGTGGCAAGGCAACAAATGGACATCATGTTCGACTTCCATTGGGATGGGTGGATGGTCGTACTTGGTATGAGTTGGCTACATTACTTATCTCGTCATATTGTATGGTTTGTTCTCATTTTTCAAGGATGAAAAATGTGAAGGGGGATGGAATGTAGTATACCTAGGGAGGTACCCAATGGGAATGCTGTTATGTATTATTAGTGGAAGTCATTTAATACATAAGAATGTGGTCATTCAATGTAAGGTGGAATAGGTCCACTATATTAATAAAGGACCACTATGGTAGTTATATGTAATAAATGTGAGAAAGATCTCTAGAAGGTTCCTAGGAGATAAAGAGAGCTATATAAAGAAGTGTAAGCAATGTAATGAAACATAATGAAGAATATTGTCATTGTAACAAGCGAGTATTGCTTGAGGAGTGCTATCCTTCCTTAAGGATTAATATATGGTGTTACCCTACCTCAATGGTTTTGTCTACATTCTTGTGTTCATTGTTATGGTGAATGGTTTGGCTTATTTTTGTTGATATCGTGGGTTTATTTTGAGATTTATTTCTAGATCCTGATACCAATTGTTAAGTACCTGAATAGATCTAGGGATACATCTCAAAATAAACCCACAATATCAACAAGAATAATCCAAACCATTCACCATAACAATGAACACAAGAATGTAGACAAAACCCTTGAGGTAGGGTAACACCATATATTAATTCTTAAGGAAGATAACACTCCTCAAGTAATACTTGTTTGTTACAATGACAATATTCTTCACTATGTTTCATTACATTGCTTACACTTCTTTATATAACTCTCTCTATCTCCTAGGAACCTTCTAGAGAGCTTTCTCACATTTATTACATCTAACTACCATAGTGGTCCTTTATTAATATAGTGGACCTAGTCCACCATACATTGAATGACCACATTCTCATATATTAAATGACTTCCACTAATAATACATAACAACATTCTCATTGGGTACCTCCCTAGGTACCCCATATTACCTCCCTAGGTATACTACAATTTTTCATTGAAGGTATTCTTCATTGGATCCCAATTTGTGATGTTGTTTCCCACCAGACTCATGAACCATATTAGAGATGAATCCTTCAAAGTATAAGGAAAAATTTTGAGCTTTTATTCATCAGTAGTATAATCATATGTTCTGCATATAACTACACAATCAAACAAGAAAGTGTTAGGATCTTCAGAAACAAGTCCATGAAAATGAGGCAAGGAAGAAGGACTAATATTTTTCATCTTAGTTTATCCATTGGATTTATGTATGGGAAACTCAAATACTTATACCACATCTTCTTCACCAACCATGGAAAGAGGTGAGTGAGATTGACATTCTTCTGAAAGATTTTCAAATTCTCTAGCTTCCCTTTCTAAGAAAATTTCAAGTGGTTCAGGGCTAATCTCTGGATTACTTGGAACTGTTTTTAGGGTGGTTTTTTTTGGTAAATTTTTTTATTTCATATATATAGGTAGTCATTTATAAAAGTAAAGGAAATGAAGCTATTTTTTTTCTTTTATAAACCTAAGATGCAAAGAGTGTGACAAGGAGCTATCAATACTCACTCAAAGTGAAATCACTTGGGCTTTTACACTACATGAATTCTATAGTGAGGTTGGCTTTGTGATTGAGGTAACACCCTAACCCTCCAAGTCACACATAAAAAAGAAATGAAAATGTTGTGCAAAATTTAGCACCTCCCTGGCAACGACACAAAAAAGTGGTGGGCCTAGGAATAACAACAATAATGCTACTACCTCCTTGGGTTGCTACTTTACTTGTCAACCCAAGGTTTGTACAAACTTAAGAGGTGTTGTGCAAAGTATATGAATTATGCACTGACAACAGTATAGGTCTAAGATTGATCAAGGGGTTTAATTGCATGGAAATGTGCAGGGAAATGAAATTGCAAAAAGAAACTTTGAACTATATTTGCTTGAATGAAAGCACACCAACTTGAAAGAACAACTGATCTAAGTTACATTAAAGGAGATCTGTTCTATTAGCATGAAATAAAACATATTGAACCATGGAAAGAGTAAAATGAATGTAAGTCATGAACTAATTCTATTGTATGACAAGAAACTACATTTAAAGAAGTTGAACTATTGCATAGACCAAATGAGCTAATTTATACCTAACCCTTGAATCATTACTAAGCCATATTTTATTTCATTTCCTATTGCTATTTTCATGAATGGGAGATTAAGAGAAATTGATATCTAGAGATAAAACAATCCTACATGAAGTTTCTACATGAACTGTAATAGTTCTACAAGAATTGTAATAGCCCTACAGTAAGCCAAAAAGATTCTTAAGAAGTTAGCAGGAGTCTTCAAAAGCATTGACAAAGCCAGATTAAAATATAATGAGGAAAATTTGAAGTTTTCATCCCTTAAAAGACACCCAAGGGCATCCCAATAGGCTGCTAATTCTTTCTACATGATACATGTTGAAGCTAACAATTAATAAAAAATTGAAAGAAATTAGAGATTACCATGCATGACTATATTATTATTCAAGAGATAATGAAATACTAACTAATAACTTAATAAACATGCAGGAAAAAGGAAAATTGCAATAGGGTCCTTAAGCCCTCTTGAGTGGGCCTTACCCAAGAAGCACAAGGAACCTTAGAAAAACTCTAATAACTTGAGAACATGACCATCTTTATTTCATTAAAATCAACAATACATCAAGAGAAAAATCTCCAAGTTTCCAACAAAAAGTTTTATGAACAAAATCTAGATAGAATATCAGAAAATCTGTCATTTTTTTTCCTCTCTATGCTAAAGGCTTATTTATATCCTTGAAATCTTTACCTATTTACTTGAATTGATGAGGAAATGGAGGGATACAAGATCTTATTCAATCTCATCTGATTCTCTAACTACTGCTTGCAAGGAGTGGTCATGAGTGAACTAAGAATGCTCTAGATGTAGTTGGGGGACAAAGTCCCTTGATTCTTGGATGGCGGTGCTCTTAGGGAAACAAAATCCATCGATTCTTGGAATCCTCCTTCTCTTAAGGGGTTCTACATGTTTGATGCTACACACACTCTTTGTCATAGGCATTAGATCAACAAGGTATGATACACACAAAATTCCACCTTAAAAATTAATCACTAAGAAACATGCAAAAATATTCATGACTTATTATTGAATTTGGTCAAAAATAAAATATTTATTCATATCGTGGTGGAAAAATGTGCCTATGATGAGCCTTTGAGATAGGCAATATTTAGGTTCATCAATACACAAGAGGTGAATATTTTACTCTAACAACATATACAGATGCAGATTGGGTAGACAATGTTGATGATAGGAAAAGTACAAGTGGAGGAACATTATTTCTGAGAAATAATATAGTATCCTGGTTGAGCAAGAAACAATCTTCAGTTTCTCTATCCACAATAGAGGCGAAGTATATAGCAACAACAACATGTTGCACACAAGTTCATTGGATGAAGTAGATTTTGAAAGATATTAAGGTAGAAAATGATCACCTAATATCAATAATTTGTGACAACACGAGTGCAATACATATTTCAAATTATACTTTTATGCACTAAAAAACAAAGCGTATTCCAATCAAGTATCACTTCTCAAAAGAAAACGTAGCAGAACAGAATGTTAAGTTGCAATATATTATCACCAAAGAATAGATTGTAGATATTTTCACAAAACCCCTTCCCAAAGAGACATTTGAATATCTCAAATAAAAATTGGGAGTAATATCAATCTCATCAATAAGTGATTAAGGAAAAGCACGAGCTTAAGGGGAGCATCCATTTTCCATTGATGTCAAAGAGGGAGAGTTGCATAAAGGGGGATATTTTTTTCTATGCTTGGTGGACTGTGTGTTTCATTGCAAGTTTGTCATCAATGGTTGTTAGGGACCTAACCTCTATAACCCCTCACATAGATAGAATAATATATTTTCCATCTAATAACGGCTGGTATTAGTTAATAAGGCCTATTTAATAAATATTAACAACTCAATGTAAGAAGACCTAATACAAGCTTCCTCTTCTAGAAATATATCCATGCATAATGTTATTTAGAAGATAGAATTAGTATAAACAAGAGTAGGAGGCATGATAAATCTTTGTCTTGAGAATTATTTCAATAGAGCTATACTATGCTGGAGGTTTCCCCCTCAAAGAGGCAAGTGAACATTGTTTCCTATCAATAAAGGTATTATTTTGGTGTTTTTTGGTTCCATATATTATGTTGTTCCGCTGCTATATTTTTGTTCTTTTTTGTTATTCTACTGGTATTCACTACAATATTTATATATTCTGCTATTATAATAGATCTGGTGCCTAACAAGTAGTATCATAGCACTTTCCTTGGAAGGATTTGTGGGTTAATTTTTTTTTCCATGGTAGAGACATGTTTTGGCATCTTTAAGCTACAAAGATTTATTATTCAGTGCACAAATCCATGGTCGGGGAAGCATACACATAGGAAATACAAGAGGTACTTATGCTCACATTGTTGGACATGTTGTTTTTCTTCATATGAGATGAGATAAGATCAATAGATTATTACAATGATGAGTTTTCCATATATAGGGAACATATGGTGACCATCTATGAAAGGATGTGTCCCTTGAATAATCAATAACTGTTTATTATTATCATTCATTTATTATATATGATATTTAATAAAGAATAATTATATTATTAATTATTATTCTAAGATAATGTCTTCCCGATGTTGTCCAAACATCAACACTTCCTCTCAACGAGAGAGACATTTTGCATCATGCCAAGCTTGTCTCCGAAGTATACAAACTTCACCCTAGACTCATGACACTTGTATGTCAGGCTTGGGAGACATCTCTCTCCCACCTGAACCAATAAGAAACTCCTTCCACGACTCTCCCTTTTGAGCCAATTGACTCTCTCTGAGATGAGGCTCACTCTGGGTCTGCATGTAATAACATATAGCATTTTGAGTTTTTATCATTCCTTTTTCAAATCACTATGACTAGGACAAAGACCACACTAGGATATTTCACCACAAGTATACACCTATGAGTGAATGTTAGCCTGATGCTAAATGACACGTGGAAATCACTTCAAGCACCTCGAGTCCATATTATTCCTTGTCATGATCAAGGAAGGACTACGTCTGAGCCCATTTACCACAAGTGCACCTTTATGATAAATGTATCATATCTCCCTTGGTCTACATCCCAATCTAGGAGAAGTTTTGCCTGATGCTGAAACATCAACACTCCCTCTTAGATAGGGAGGTATCTTTCCATAGTAGTACACAACTACTATCCAGAGACACGTAGTCTCCGCCAGTGGTACACAACCACCATAGTAGTAAACTATTTGTCACACATGGCACTCCCACGTGGACTTCTAGAGGCTACTCCCTCTAGGAACACTTAGGGTCAACTCCCCATAGTGTGTGATGTCAAGGGTCAACTCCCTTTACATGTCCTCATGTGCTCTCCACATGGGACATTGGGATATAAGCCCAAATGCACTTATCCCTTCTCGAATAAGTGTCCTCATAGATCAACTCAACTCAATTCACATTGGAGTACGATTTGGAGAATGTTTGTCAGACATGGCACTCCCATGTGGACTTCTAGAGGCTACACCCTCTAGAAACACTAGGGTAAACTCCCATAGTGTGTGATGTCAAGGGTAAAATCCCTTAACATTTCCTCATGTGCTCTCCACATGGGATGTGTCCTCATGTTCTATCCACAAGGGACATTAGGATATAAGCCAAAACACACTTATCCCTTCTTGGATACGTGTCCCACTTATCCATTCTCGGATAAGTGTCATCATATATCAACTCAAATCAGTCACATAGGAGTACAATCTGGATAATTTCTAAGGAAGCTGCAAACATCAACACTCTCTCTTAGCGAGGGAGTCATTCTCTGCCATGCCAAGTCTGTCACAAAAGTACTTGAACTTTGTCCTGGTTTGGTAAGAACATCAACAACCTACTCATCTGTAGGAAGTTACAACACCAATACTTCCTTCCTCTACACCATGTCTCAGATGTAATGGAACTTGATCTCAATGTGGTTTGATTTGTCATGAAACACTAGATTCTCTGAGATCTTCACACAACTTTGGTTACCATAATGAATAATGGTGGAATCCAACACATGTTCGGATAAATATGCAAGGATCTTGTGAAGCCACACTACTTCATGCACTGACATACTTAATGCAATGTACTTTGCTTCTGTTATGCTCAAAGCCACATAAGTCTGTTTCCTACTACACCAGGAAACCATGAAAGATACCAAAGTGAAGCAACATCCGAAGGTGATATTTCTGTCCATTGCGCTCCCTACCCAATCATAGTCAATATATTCTTGCCATATCATATCAATACTGGAATTATATCTCAGACCATGTACAACTATGGCTCACAACTATCTCAACACATGTTTTACAAAAATCTGGTTTGTCTATCTCGACTGACTCATAAACTGGCTAAGTGCACTCACTGTATAGAAAATATTTGGTCTGGTGTTAGCCAGATACATCAATGATCCAACCAACTCTCTGTACATAGTCAGATCAATTTCGTCAGAATCGAAAAAAGACACACTTAGTTTCTTCAGATTCGTCACCATTGGTGTAGCCACATGCTTCAAGTTCAACATCCCAAACTTCACCAAAATCAGGGACTCAACATTAACAGTCTTGTAGTACTAGCTGGGATCGATAACACTTTTGCTGAAGTCCAAAAATCATCATGTGTCCATCAATCCTTTCATACCAAGCTCGAGGTGACTGCTTGAGTCCATACAAGGACATCTTCAACTTGCACACATGAGACTCCTTCTCATGTATCATGAAACCATCTGGCTGCTCGATGTATACTTCTTCTTCAATCTCTCCATTGAGAAAGGTTTTCGTTACATACATTTGATGTACTCTCTAACCCATGGATGCTGTAGGGGAAATAATCATCTGGATAGAAGTGTATCGAGCAATAGGAGCAAATGTCTCCTCATAATCTATTCCCTCCACCTGAGAGAATCCTCTAGCAACAAATATCGCTTTGTGCTTCTCGATGCTCCTATCAGCTACGTGTTTGATCTTATATATCCACTTAGAAGTCACTACATACTTTTACTCTAGGACTCTATAATTTATAAACACTGAGACTGAGAGTAACTTCTCTACTCTGTCAGCAACTGCCCTCCTCTAGGGATGCTATCTGTGAAAATGGCTCCTCCACCATCTCTCTGCAATTTCTTACTTTGTAGCTGCTCTATATGGAACTAAGAGTGGCTCAGTCACTGCTCCATCTGGAGTTGGAGATGGAGGTGATTCCTCCTCTGTCTCTGATCCCTCTAACACTAAAGGTAGCTCTTCCTCCTTCTCTGGAGGTAAATCATTCTCTTCTCCCTCTATATGTAGTACTGCCTCCCTCTCTAGAAGTGCCTCTACATACACTGGAACTGTCTTTTCTATTTCGTATGATCCCATCCTAGAAGTATACTACTCCTAAAGACTGCTTGTCTTTTAGAATCATGTTTGGAAATGCCTCTCCTTGACATTATGTTGGAAGGTATTTCCCTCCATATCTTCTTCTTTGCATGATCCAACCAACTCCCTCTTGTTCTTTTCACAATTCTCTTGACTCTATTCTAGTATGTGGTCTCACTGTCCACTAACCAGGTCCCCCTTCTGGAGTCTGGACGAGAAAGAGAGAAGATCAAGGGGACTGATCTCATTTTCTCTTTCATTGCTTGCACATTGGAAACATGCATAACATTATTGAGCACTCATACCAGGAAAGTGGCTCAAATACAATAAGACATCTTCTGGGATCTCGTACTAGGGAAAACGACTCAAATACAATCAAACATCTTTCGGGCTCTCGTACCAAGGAAAATGGTCCTTCAAAGAAATAAGGGTTCCTGTATCACGGATAATGACCCTTGCTACCAGTTTTCTTGCTGCCTAATGCCTACTACAACCATCTTTGTCATCTTTGAGTCTTGACTGCTTAAAATATTACATTATTGTCCGACATTGGTGCTCATGGTCATTCTTATCAAATTTTTTATGAGGATGGAGCATTTCTATGCATTTGACATAGAAAATGAGAAGATTTCCCTTACATGGAGACCACTGCACCAGGCCTTTCATTCCAAATTCTCGAAGAACATATTTCTTTACACACCAGTCACTTCTTTATTAGATTAGGTGTTGGTCATTTGGAACCGGAAATCATCTTTCCTTTAAACAAGAATACATCATTTGACAAGGCGTGAAGATTTCCAACAAATCTGGTATGTACGTTTGTGCTACCAAATTATTTTGCACACACATCTGTTATTTTATTAATCGGTAAATGCGGACATAAACATATCTCCCTAGATCCACCCAGAACTAGAACAAAACATAACATAATATAAGACTTTCCCTAGGCTCTAACTATTGAGTTTACTAGTTAACAAAAGATAGACAAGATACCATTTAAATGTCTCTTCTTCTTGCCATTGCCATCCTAACTCCGTTCCAATGCTCCGAAGATATTGAACTTGCAAGGGAACACAAGCCAACCAAAGTGAAAGCAATACAATATACTCAACAAGAACCTATGTATGTGATCAAGGAATCATACAATAAAACAAGATTAGTTTTATGGGAAAGAAACATATCATTGTATTATATTAAGTAGAAAGTGGAGATTACAACCAAAGCCTTGATGTCGCAAGGTCCCCTTTCGATGGCCCTTTGCTCCAACACACACACCTTTGCTCCAAATCCTTTGAATGAATAATATCCACCATGTAGCTTGTAGAACTAAAACAAATCTCTCAAGAAGAAGTAGAAACTCTCCATACAAATCTTAGCCTATTCAACCTTAGTCTTTACCATGAGAGATCCCTCTTTATATAGTGTGAAAGAGGGATGGGTGAGGAGATTATAATGATCCCACCAAATCAGATAAGCGAGTAAGATCCAGATCGTTCGGAGGACACCTTATCTTCTAGAAGATCCCCTTCTATAACTTTTTGTGAAGTTTGACTTTTCCTTAGATTTTGGCATTGTAGCACCCTAGGTATAGTGCAACCCGTAGAGACGTCACAATCCAACTCTAGAGTAGGGTGCAACGATCAGACATCGTCGCACCCCATGCATTTTGCAGGGTGCGACGACCTTCCTTAATATGGTTTTTGAGAAGGGAAGGCAAATCACTTTCCTCATGGAGAAAGACTCTTTTATCTTTTCTGGGAACATGAACACATATTGTCAATGGATCACTGGGGTGACCAAAATAATGTGTAACATAATGCCCCCAAAGTATGAAGCTGAAACTTGTGACATCTGAAATATTTTGTAGAATGTGTGTGTCGAACAAGGAGCGCACCGATCGGGAACCTGCAAACAGTCAAGCATCAACATAATAATATACCATTGTCCGAGGTAGGCATTCCCATACTCAAATTACAAAATTTAAAATGAGTCATGGCCACTAAATATACACAGGTGGATCCATGTCATTGTGAATCATCATAGCCACAAGGAATACACTGTGGATCTATGCTCTAAAATGACTCAAATTCGGACATAGCCACGAGACATACAAAGTGGATCTATGTGTCAATACAAATCATGAATACTCCGTCGCAACTTGAACCAGAATCATGTGATCCAAGGTCTTCATTTCCATCGTCACTAAGTATGAATCTAGCCATGTGATTACAGGTGATGAAGTCGAACATGGTAGAAGCCACTTGATTACCGATCAATGTTTAGAACCATTAACAAGTGCGAGGGAAATCACCATTGATGTCAATGACTCCCAAGGTACCCTAGTACAATCCAACGAATGCGAATAAATGAGTTGAAGTTGAACACTCGATGGAATATCCCAATCATAGGTCAATGATGTGAACCCACTGTTGAAAGTGAAGAGACCTGCCATTGAGGCACACATGCCCTAAGGTACTGAATGATTTCTAAGTCTTGTTCCTGGATAATGAGTTGAAGTCGACAGAAAAAGACTCATCACAGGAAGGCCTTGATGTATCCCCCATCAATGACACGAAATATGTAAAAATTTTAAGGTAGATCAGAGTATGATGTGATTCAAAACTGACATAGGGAAGGCTGACATGGTATAATATTTATAACTGTAGATGGCCGACTCGGTAGAAGGCTTGTTTAGGTTGGGCTTCTCTTGAACATATGAACAACACGACAATGGTCTTGGCAGCATTGACTCAAGGAGGACCCAACATATGAATTTGTGGATGGTCAAACGAGAGGAAAATTGATTTCCCAACCTAGATACAATGATGAAGGAAGGTGTCATGTTCAAGAGCGACTATCACTGCCACTAACACAAATACATAGACACATTTCTTTCCCAATTTCCCCCCACCATTTCTGGCGAATACCTATGTCTTTTTACACAAGCTTGAGGAGGATAACATATGCTTGTTGATTTAAGCTCATCCTTCGAACGAGTCCCTCAGAGTATGTCTAATGAACCCTAAGAAGGAGTGGCTCGATCCCATATGGGCCTTTCGATGTTTGTTTTACGAGTCCAAAGAAAGAAAACTAAGGGGTTTTTCATGTTTAGAGAGTCTGAAAAACACTTAAAGAGAACTCCATCACTTCCTTTTTCATAAGTTAATCTGATGAGACCGAAAAACTGATAACCCACCGCTCATCAAATTTTTTCTTCAAATACTTTTACAAGCGTGAAAAGAACAAGGTCGCTCGACAATCTTTTCATTTTTATGGAGCGTGAAAAGAGCTTAAAGAATACTCCATAGGCTTAGTTTTTCATGTTACCATTACGAGTTCGAAAAACAACAAAAGACTACTCGATTACATTTTCATGGTTTCATGAGCATGAGAAAGAATCAAGACTTGCTCAGAGTTTTTCTTGAAAAACCCTAAAAGGATCTGTACATGGGAAAAATGTATAAAAACAAACAAAAAAGCTGACCCTTGTTCCAACGTTTCACTCCTAGAATTTTCTATCTGCAAAAAATCAACCACTTGTAAAATTGTTAGGACTTTAGGGTTTAGATGAAGCATATAAAATATTATAATATACAAATGAAAAGTAGTAAAACTCAATAAAATGGGTAAAAAACCATATTTCACTATTTCATTTGTAACTTCACCCAAACATTGCTCCAAACCCCCTTTTTACCTCGATTTTCAACTGCAGATTGTGGAGTGCACAGCTGATCATTCGACGAATCGTCTCAGTAGAAAAGGTAATCTTCATTTCCTTCATCTTTCCATGGATTAAAATTTGATCTTTATTCGTCAAAAATGGACTTTTGGGTTGATTTTTTTGGGTTACCCATGCGCGGAGGTCGTCACAGGTGCCCTATATCAGGGCCTGCGATGATCTAGGATCATCGCAGTCGACCCTTAAGCTAGCCTGCGATGATGCTGCACTATGCAAATGCACAGGCCTACGACAACCACAACCCAAAAGTTTTAAAATATGAATCTACCAAGACAAATCCTCCAAGAAAGAAAATTATGATGCTAATCTCTTTCTATTGTTCCTTGGCAGGTATTCCATGGTCAAAATGTTTGAATGGTGTGAAAGAGAGCATGAGGAGGAAGGTTACTTTTCCGAGAATGACCCAGGAATGGTGATGGTCCTCTGACAGTGTGGGTTGTTGAAATTCTTCAAGATTCAGGGCATGAGGGCCCAATTGAGACAACTTGAGTACCTAGTTCACATGTGGGATATGAACGAGAAAGCGTTTCATGTGGGTTCCCACACACTAATCATAGAAATCGAGAATATATACTTCCTAATAGGACTATCTCATCGTGGATCCCAAGTAACACTTATAGGTAGTAGGGGTGGCAGTGAGCCTATGAACCACTACATCAGTGAACATTGTGTGCTGGGTACCCATAAATACAATGGTAATGTCGCCATCAGGGATGCCCGAGAATTGCCTTTGCGGACCATCCTCTATACCATCACATGCATGCTAGGGAGTGCAACTCTCCATATGGCTCTTCAGATCTATTTTGAGTATGCACTGGAGTGTATGGAGCCCCGAGTCTTCAACTCGTGCGAAGGGGTTCTTAAAAGTATGAAAAAACAACTAACCAAGTGCAAAAGTGGTGGGTTGAAACAGTTCAGATACAGTTCTATTTTGGTATCCTTCTTCCTAGAGAGGGTCCCAGATTTACGCTTGCAGGTAGAGTGGGGTATACCTACTCCACATGATCCGAGAATGAAGAGGTGGGTTGACCTCATGGCCCAACATGCAACTAGTCCCATCGTTAGGTATAACGATGTCTTCTTCGACTGGTTGAGAACTCAAATGCTCAAGGTCGACGATTATGCATATGATGGGCTAGACTTCTGTGGAGATCCTAACCTAGCTCTTCCTAAGGTTCCCAATGGGGGGACATACGTAAGAAGGAAATTTTGTTTATATAATGTTTTTGTTATTTTTAATGATATAAAATGTTTTTTGTTGTTGTTTATTCGATGACTAATCGAGTGCTCTTCGATGATGTAGATGTGGGACCTTATCGTCCTCTAGGTTCATCCCCTATCCAGAGGCAAGGGGAGAGTGGTGCTGAAGAGGAGTAGCTGCTGTTGATTTTGAGACCATAGAACATAATCTAGAGGGACTCACAATGAATATCCCAGATGCCTCTATAGATGATATTCCGAGGCATTACCAACTCCACATAGTGGGCGTGTCTACTTCCATCGATCAACTGCTCCGTAGAGTAGCACGGGCAGTCGCATGTTATAACGAGCAACATCCTTGATGCTCTATTGTATATGAAGCCATGTGCTTCACAGTTTTGATATTTTGGTCTTCAGACAAAAACACTTTTTGTGAAATTTTATCGTTATATATATATATATATATATATGAGGCTCCTACGTGCTTACTTGTTTTATGTACAAAAAATGTGATTGGATTTTATAAATGTCTCAAATGTCTGTCTAACACATAATTAACCAATGCATTTGTTAATGTATTTAGACATCTAGGAATGTGTTGATATTCAATGTAAACAAAATGACGTTCTGATAGGCGAATTCGTAAATATACCCTTAACAAAGTAGGACTCCAGATATAATAAACGTTACTCAACTGTAGTACCACTAACTGTGAATCTAGTCATACAATAAGATGGCGGATTCCAAGCGAAACAACATTGATCAATAATTCGATGACTGCATTGTATTCCATGATATTGTTAGTTGCATGACCAAGAAAAACACCATGTAGACTAATCAATTCATCCATAGGTGCATAGATTGCCCAAGCAACAGATGCTAAGTTTTGAGTACTGTGACTAGCACCATCAGTGAAGCTAATGTAGGGTAGTGAAGACACCGACATATGAAAACCAAGCACAATGTAAGGTAAGCAGTTGAAAGGTGGAACCAAACAACGAAAAAACACACAAGAGTATGATACACTAAAAATACACAACACTCATGCAAAAAATGAATTAAGCATAATACTTCTTCAAGTAAAGCCCATTTCTGGGTTCACTCAAAGGAATTCCATCATAATCTACCAGCTCATAAGCTCCCTTCTCCAACACTCGTTTCACAATATAAGGACCCTGCCACATGGGCTCGAATTTACCGACCCCTAGCAAATCACGATCTTGCTCGTAAAGAAGAACTAGATCACCTTTAGAAAAAACATGTGGCTTGACATGCTTGTCATATTGGTCTTTAATAGGTTTCTTCCGAGTTTCAATAACTAAGGCAACGTCACACTGCGTTTCATCTAACTGCATCAAATACAAAAGACGTTCCTCCTCAGTAGAGGTGTTAGGGAGAAGTTCAACGACCAATTTCAAAGATGATATTTCACATTCAATCGACAAAATTGCTTCGATACCATATACTAACTAGAAAGGTGTGAATCTCATGGTAGACTTAAGATAAGTCTGATAGGCCCATAATGCTGAGAACAACATCATGTGCCAATTTGACTTATGAATTCCTACCACCCGTCAAAGCATAGTAGTGAGAACTTTGTTAATTGCTTCAACCTGGCCACTGGCCTGTGGATAATAGGGGGTTAAGTTTTCATGGCAAAGAACCAACTTTTTAGTAAGTTCAGACATCATAAAATTTTGAAAATGACTACCATGATCAGTAACGATGGCTTGAGGGACACCAAATCTAGTAATGATATGATTGAATATGAATAAAGCTGCATTTTTCCCTGTATTATCAAATGTAGGCATCGCCTCGACCCATTTCATGAAATAATCCACAACTACAATAATGTATCCATGCCCCCCGATCGAGTGAGGGTTACATGTCATGAAGTCAATGCCCCATTTAGCAAACAGACCAATGAAAACTACAGGGTGAAGGGGAGAATGGTGTGATCAGATCTTATTGTTATAAGTTTGACAAGCGTGGTATTTCTGGACGACAGTAATGCAATCCTTAAACAACAAAGGAAAAAAATAATCAACTCGCAAGATCTTTTGGGCAGTGGCATACCCAGACATATGACCGCCACATGCTCCAGAGTGACATTCATTCAAAGCCTTCTTAGCTTCATCGTAAGTGAGACATCGTCGAAATATGGAATCAATACCACGACGGTAAAGGGTATCCACGAGGATGATGTATTGACGAGATTGATACCGTATACAACAACAATCGATACTAGAAAGATCAGGCCGAAAATTTTTAGACTGGAGATAGATGATGATATCTTCATACCATATGTCATCAGAACTGATCAGAAAGAGGGATTCTTTAGGTAAAGAATCCTCTGCCACATTTTTTGTTTCAGTAGAGGGAAGGTCACATATCAATTTGGAAAAAACCAAAGACTTCTTTGATTTGGCGCGTTCAAACTCCAAGTCAAACTCCTGGAGAATAACTATCCGTTTGGAGTACTTGCCCCCAACAATTGTTGAGTAAGGATATGTTGCATGGGGTTGCAATCGAAAATAACTGTGGTTCTGCATATTAAGAGGTCGTGACAAAAACGTTGAACAACTTGAACAACTGCCAAGGCTAGTTTCTCCACATGTAAATATTTGGTTTCGGTAGTCGTGAGACTCTGACTCAAATAATATATCACATGTTTGTCATGTGGATCATCCTCTTGGACTAAAACCATAGCAATGGTAGAGTTTGAAGCAACTAAGTACAAGAAATAATCTCGACTATAGTTAGGGGGAAAGAGTAGTGGTGTATGGGTTAAGGCAAGTTTCAAAGCCTCAAAATCTTTGTTTGCAGTATCGTCCCATAAAAAATCGTAACCTTTCTTGAGGAGCCGACTGAATCCTTTCATTAATTCGGCGTAATTGGGAATGAATCGATGTAAAAAGTTTTCCTTCCCTTGCAAACTTTGGAGTTGGAATAGCATGGAAGGATGAGGTAGATTAAAAATAGGCTCAACCTTCAAAGGGTCTACCTGAATCCCATGTATAGACACAATGAACCCAATAAGTCTACTGGATTCCACACAAAAAACACAATTGTGCGGATTCAAATGTATGCGATAATAACGACAGCGTACGAAAATGGCCCGTAAATGCGATGGGTGATATTGATGATGCATGGAATGCACCAGTAGATCGTCAATATAGGGTTGTACAATGTGCTTAATTTCATGAAAAGTGTAAGACATAACGCTCTGAAAAGTCGCACCAACATTTTTGAGACCAAAGGGTAATTTTCGGTAGGCAAAGGTTCCCCAAGGGAAAATAAAAGCAATCTTGTGTTGATTCACTGGCAAAATATTAATTTTATTATAGCTGGAGAAACCGTCCATCCAGGAAAATATTTCACTCCTCGCACAGTCGTCAACGATCTGGTCAACGAAAGGGGTTGGATAATTTTCCTTAGGACAAGCTTTATTTATATCCCTATAATCTACACAAACGTGGATCGTTCCTTATTTCTTATTTACCAGAACAAGACTGGATACCTAATCAGTCAAAGCCACAGGATAGACAGAGCCAACTTTAAGAAGTTTTTCAACTTCAAGCTTGATAGCAACATCTTTATGTGGATGTACTGGGCGAAATCTCTACCGAACGGGTTTAGCATCAGGGTAAGTCTTAATATCATGCACAACAATATCAGGATCAATACCTGACATTCCTTCATAACTCCAGGAAAAAACGTCACATAATTCTTGAAAAAGGGCTTTATAAGTGCCAACCTCATTAGTAGAACACAAGGCACCGATATGAACATTTTCCACGACTGTGGGTTTAATTGATATGTCTAGAGGAACGGTAGGTGAAATGTTAATCAAGTTCCATTCGTACAAAACATCTCGTGTTTACTTAGGAACAAAATAAATAACAACAATGGTCAACAGAGTCGAAACCTGTTGGTAACTCTCTATGGTATCACGTTCCAGGAAGAGAATAGAACAATGATGCCCATCGTCCCATGGAGTATCTTCCATAGATATGACTGATATGATCATCTCATTAGTAGGAAAGATCATGTGAAATGGATATGGAGATGTATCACAAAGAGAAGGAGTTGTCGATTCAATAGCTTGATATGCGGATTCGACCAGACTTAACGACATCTTGTCAACGTAACGAAGATAATCACTAGGGTTAGGTACTATCCATGGGTCATATGACTCAAGGGTTTCACGAACAACGATGGAGATCATGTTAATCAAGCGATAAAAGGGGGAGGAATATCGGGTGGTGGAATAGGAAAAGTACCCATTAAGGTTGAATCTTTTAAAAGACCCACGTCGACATCCTCATAACCTGTAGGTGTTTTCGAAATAAAAGGAACATTGCTAGTACAAGAATAAGAATTAAAGAAGGCCAATTGGTCAACAGTAACGACCTTTCCTTGGTGCAGGAAACATAACACGGGAAAAAGGGTAGACACAACTGCACACATATAATTAATCCAACTACGACCAAGCAGAAGGTTATAATCAAGAGGTGCATCAAAGACCTCAACCTTGACATTGACCGATTTACCTTCTAACACAATAGACAACGAAGGAAGAACACCATAAGGTTTAAAACCTATATCATTGAAGGCCTTAAGAGTATTGTGTGATTCGGTAAGGGTAGGAGAGCCAATAGCTTTCCAACAAGTAATGAACATAACAAAAGTCAAGGATCCTTCATCAATAACGGTTCTACATATATTTTTGTTTTATACAACAACTTGGATCTGAAACACTAATTGAGGAGGAAGACTTGGAATATGCTCTTGCAAGTCAAAGATAATCAAATTGGTATCGGTAGGATCAATTCAACCAATAGACTTTAACAACAACTTCCATTGAGTAGGACAACTTTAAAGGACTTCGAGAGCCGACATCGCAGAGGGTGCTTGCTCAAGATATTCTACAATATTGTAGTTCTGGGAAACACATGCATGAGGACTAAATGAGGACTTTTGAACAATGCCCTTGGGAGGAGGACGAAGAACTATATAGAGACCCGGTCGTTCGAGATGAAGAGGACCATCTGGAGGTGAAGTTGGGGGAGGAAGTTGAACCAACGAAGGTGGTATATCATCAACTTTCTCCTTCGATGAAGAATAATCTTTGGCTCGAGTTGTGACTGCAAATTCGTTCTTCTTGGAGTCACTAGTACACATAAGGACATAAGCTGAGGTAGAAAGAGAGGGTTGGTCAAGAATGACCAATTGGGCTTGCTGTTGAGAAGGAAACGGTTGTGACAAGATGACAGGTGTAGAAGGATTTCCGATCACTTGCAGGAACTTAGTAACCTCAGCATGTCGTGGACAATCTTTCGTATAATGGTAGTCACCACAAATAAGGCAAGGGTAACGAGGTTTACATTTATCCTCATCAGCGGGTTGTGTTTTTGACTTCTCAAATTGTTGAGTGTTATTTTTGTCCTCCTTATTCTTAACCTTCCCTTTCTTTTTATTTCGATTCTTACCGGTAGGTGTAGATTGAACCGAATTAACTTCAAAATTTTTATCGGCAGAAGGAGTAGGAGTAGGAGTATTTTGAACATTAGAGGTGGTATACTTGGGATTGGTATGACTGGTGTGTGCAGACTGAGTCTCAGCATGAAAGGTGCCAATCACAACATCAATAGCATGATGTAATGTCCCTTTCCAAATAGGAGCTCCAAAGAGGAGGATTAATGGTCTAAACTGCCCTGTTAGATTATAGCCAGGGTCAAAGAGGGGAAACATGGTTACTAGAGGTCACTCCAGTCACAGGTGTTATATTCAGAAAGTGGCATTGAGATAAAAAGGGTTAAAAGCGCTTTTAAGTCTTTATGAGATAAAAATAGAAGTCAACAATGAATTAGGGTTTCAACAGTGATTTAGGGTTTTGAAAGTCAACAGTGAATTAGGGTTTCAACATGATTTAGGGTTTTGGAAAGCTATAAAGGAAGGGTCAGCGACCTAATTCATCATTATGCAGATTATGACTTGTCATTGAGGAGAAGAGGTGCATATCAAGAGAGATAGTTCAGTGTATTCTAGGAGGAAGATACTAATTGGGTGATTTCAGTTTTGAAAGACACACCCTAGTCACCGGGAAGATCATCCAGGTCTTCCATCATTCTCCATTGATTATGGAGTGCTCCCATATTCCAGGTATTATCTTTTAGTTGCTTATTTGTATTATGGCTAAGATCCTTTTGTCTTTTGATCTAGCCGAGTGTTGTTATTTTATTTAGCCGTAGTTGCTTATTTGTATTTCGGCTAAGATCCTTTGTCTGTTGATCTAGTCGAGTATTGTCAGTTTATTCAGCTGCATTCGACCATTTTGTAAACCACAGAGATATCATAATACAAACTTTGCAGTCCTTTGTCACGTTTATTATTTGTATGATCATTTATATGCTGTAAACCTTTGATCCTACACACACATTAGCAACGTTTCCTAGACTAGCCCAGTCAAGAACATTACAGTGGTATTAGAGCTTTAGTCCTACCAGCCCGTGACTAAAGACAATGAGTGCATCAGAAGACCCATAGGGCCATGAACACGTAGGTGATGAATATGTCACTTACAACAGGCATCAGGAAAGAAGGCGTAGGCCCAATTTTCCCCCTTTTCCTCCTATCTTAGAGGAAGAGGAAGAGTCACACAGAGAAGCAGAGAGAAGGGCAGAGAGTGAGTCTGAGCACAAGGCAGAGAGGATGCTAGGAGATAGATATGAGCGACCAGAGGGCAGTGGAAAGGCCCACGTAGATCCAGAGGCAACTTTCATGCAGGTTATCAACGATATGTTAGCTAGTCAACAGACCATGTCTCAGTCCTTAGCACATGTGGATGATAGATTGGCTAGAGTGGGCACCCCAGATACACAAGTCTCGCATGCAACACAGGGGAAATCGGGAGTAGGCAGTAGACCCCAGTCACCCTCTCGCACATACACCTCTACGAGTAGTATTCCCAGACCCTTGTTTCCCAGTTTCCAGAGAGCACCCTTGGTAGCAACACCGCCACCGATAGCACAGAAGCCACCCACTCATGCCGACGACATTGTAGAGTATAGGAGGGAGTACGCAGCATTGGGTTGTGACTTCCATCAGGACATGACCTTAGTTGAGTACAATGGACTCAGACTCAGGAACTGCCCCAGAGACACGCAGAAGGGAGGACCACAACAACAGCAGGGGCATAACCTCGATTTCATCCGAAAAGTTGGGAAACTCACCATCCCTTCTTTCGACGGATTGTCCAAATACACCGCCAGAGCTTGGGTACAGAAGCTAGACACGTATTACAAGCTCAACCATATGACCGAGACAGAGTCCATCAGTTTCGTGACCTTACACTTGGAGGGTGAGGCACATGAGTGGTGGTACCATGGAATGGTGACATTGGATCATAGTCGTATCACCTCCTATAGGGAATTTATAGATAGGCTCAGGGATAGGTTTGACAGGAAGGATCCCAAGATACACTTCAAGGATCTAGCCCAGTTGAGACAAACTGGCACAACAAAGGTGTTTATCACAGAGTTTCAGCGGGTAGCCGTGGAAGTGACAGATATATTAGAGCCCAGGCTGATCATGCTACTCACAGAAGGAGTCATAGAGCCTTTGAGAGGATGGGTGAAGGCATACAGGCCTCCCAGTTTGCAGGATGCCATCCTTCCCACTCGAGATCTGGCAGACTCAGTGCCAAAGACTAAAACTTTCTCCAAACCATTTGTGCCCTAGAGGGATCGAGGTAGGAAGCCATTCCAGAGAGAATGGAAGGGCAGGGACAAGTTGGATGATGAGACTAGGCGATAGCTTATGAGGAAGAATCTTTGCTTCAGCTGCAGAGATCCTTGGGTCCCAGGCCATAGGTGCATGGGCAAGGGAGAGATTCATTATATCGAGGTATCAACAGACAGCGTGGACAGTGAGGAGGAGGAGCAGAATAGTGGATCCACTAGTTCAGAGGAGGAGTCAACACCAGCAGAGGAACAACCTCCCTGTAGACCACTGACACTGGTAGGAGCCCATCCTCCAGTAGTCCCACAATCGTCAGAACAAGCTAATAGAAGGAAACCAAGAAAGGGAGGTGTCATAGCGACCCTTGTTGGTGTTCCTAGGTATGATACCCTCTGTATCAAAGGGATTATTCAGGGGCAATGGGCAATCACCCTGATAGATGGTGGGGCCACCCACAACTTCATCGACGCTTCACTAGTATCGAGACAGGCACTTCAGATAGAGGAGTTTGAGGGGTTTGATGTTGCGGTAGCAGATGGCCACACAGTGGAGTGTCTAGACAGAGTTCGAAACTTAGAGATGAAGTTAGGAAACAACACAGTGAGAGACACATTTTATGTGGTTGACCTATCAGACACAGATGTGGTGTTAGGAGTTTAGTGGATGATTACCTTGGGAAAAATCACTACCAACTACCAAACCTTGGAAATGGGATTCAGAGATCAGGATGCGAAGAAGGTTGTTCTAAGAGGTATGTCAACATGAGCACCCATCACAGCTTCATCCAAGAGGATGGAGAGGATATTTAGACATGGAGAGGTAACATATGCCACAATATGCTTGATCACTACTCAGAAGGATTCAGAGGGTTGACAACAATACCATACAAAGATCAAGAATTTATTGGGACGACATCAACAGGTCTTTGAGGCAATTCCACCAGGGAGACCACCTGATAGGGGGTTTGAGCATACCATTGAGTTGGAGGAGGGGCCCAAACCTATGATCAGCCCCCCCTATCATCATCCTAGGAGGTTCAAGGATGAGATAGAGAAGGCAATTGAGGAATTGCTGGTGATGGGACACATAAGACCGAGCAACATCCCATTTTCTTCTTCAGTTGTCTTAGTTCTGAATAAGGATGGCACCATGAGGATGTGAATTGATTATCGAGCCTTGAACAAGAAAACCATCAAGAACCGATACCCTATCCCACACATTTTTGAGTTGATGGATGAACTGCATGGGGTAGTTTTCTTCTCAAAAATTGATCTATACTCTGGATATCATCAGATCAACATCCGAGAACATGACATAGGGAAGATGACATTTCGATGTCATTTTGGATACTTCGAGTTCCTGGTTATGCCATTTGGGTTAACCAATGCACCCTCTATATTCCAGTCTTGCATGAACCATATATTCAGGGATCATTTAAGGAAATCAGTCTTGGTTTTCTTCGATGACATCTTGGTCTATAGCCGGTCATGGCAAGAGCATATGAGGCACTTGGATGAGGTATTGAGCATCATGGAGGCACAATCATTATATGCCAAAGAGTCCAAGTGTGATTTCAGTATGACAGAGCTGCTTTAGTTAGGCCACATCATCAGTGCAAAGGGGGTACATGTGCACCGAGAGAAGATCAGGGCCATTCTGGATTGGTCGACGCCCAAGAACGTGATAGAATTGAGGAGCTTCTTTAGGCTATGCAGCTATTACAGGCGGTTCATCCAGGGTTTTTCTCAGCTTGGAGCATCGCTGGCAGATCTTACCAAGCATGGGGCCTTCATATGGACAGAGAAATCACAGGAAGCCTTCGATCACATGAAGAAAGTCATGGGCACTTGTCCAGTGTTGGAACTACCAGACTTCACTCTGCCATTTGTAATAGAGTGTGATGCATCCGGTGAAGGGATCAATGCAGTTTTGATGCAGGAAGGACACCCCATTGTATTCGAGAGCCGAAAGATTAGTCAACCTGGGAGGTTTTACTCCATTTATGACAAGGAAATGTTGGCAATCATGCATGCCTTGACCAAGTTTAGACAATATTTGGTGTGCAACAAATTCGTGGTCAAGACTGATCACAACAGTTTGAAGTATTTCCTTGACTAGAAGGACCTCAGTGAGTGCCAACAGAAATGGGTGACGAAGGTACATGCATTCAACTTTGACATTGAGTATGTCAAGGGGAAGAAGAACATTGTGGCCGATGCACTATCGAGGAGACCTGTGACATGTTCTTTGATGGAGATTTTAGCAAATTGGAAATCCCACTTGTTAGTGGAATATTCCAAGAACAAGTTTGCTTGTGAGGTGATGGATGGGTATAACAGGATGACCGGTATAGGGTCATTGACGATGTGATATTTTACAAGGATAGAGTCTACTTGGTGCCAGATTTAGGGCTTAAGAAGAATATCCTCACCATAGTTCATGATTCACCTCTAGCAGGCCATCATGGGTTTTTCAAAACCTACAGACAGATCAAAGAGAGGTTCTCATGGAAGGGCCTCAAACATGACGTTATGAGACACGTCAGTGAGTGTGTGACTTGCCAGCAGAACAATTCAGAGCATGCTCTTCCAGCAGGGCTACTTTAACCACTTCCCATTCCAGATCAGAAATGGGAGAGTATATCTATGGACTTCATCACAGGTCTACCCAAGGTCCAGGGTAAGGACTGTATCTATGTAGTGGTCGACAGATTGACCAAGTTTGCTCACTTCTATGCCATACCGACATAGTATAGTGTAGTTCCAATAGCTGATCTTTTCTTCAGGGAGGTCTTCAGACTTCATGGGTTGCCGAAGAACATCATCAGTGACAGGGATAGTCAGTTCATAGGGACATTTTGGAGAGAGTTGTTTTAGTTGGTGGGGACAGAGTTGACACCTAGCACCAACTATCACCCTCAGATAGATGGGCATACCAAGATTGTCAACAAATGGTTTGAAGGGTATTTGAGGAACTATGTAGGAGGACAATAGAGAACATGGGTAATTGGTTACATTTAGGAGAACATTGCTAAAACACCACCTTCCACATGTCCATTGGTATGACACCCTTCTGAGCATTGTACGGATATGATGCTCCCACTTTGGTAGACTTGGTCTTTGGAGAGAGAAAATCTCCCAAGGCCAAGGATTGGATCATAGAGAGTTAGGAGATTCTCAAGTTGTTGAAAGTGAAGATGCAGATGACGCAAAACTGACATAAGATAAGTGCGTACAGGCACAGGATAGAGCACAACTTTCAGGTTGGAGATTTGGTTTTCTTGAGACTCCAACCCTACAGATAGTCATCTCTAAAGAAGAGTGGGGCTGAGAAGCTCAAACCCAAATTTTATGGTCCTTACAGGATCATGCGCTGAGTAGGCGAGGTTGCTTATGAGCTAGAGCTTCCATAGGGGAGCAAGATTCATGACATGTTCCATGTGTCTTGCCTAAAAAAGTCAGTGGGACAATTCATTAGCACATAAGAGGAGCTTCCCCCGTTGGATGAGGAGGGGCAGTTGGAGTTAGTTCCATAGGAGATTTTGGAGTTCTGGGAGTGGAAACTGAGGAGCAGGGTCATCAGAGAGTGCTTGATCAAATGGAGAGGGATTCTAGTAGAGGACGCTACTTGGGAGAGCGAGCAGGTGTTGCAGCACCCTGGACTGGTATTGCTTGAGGAAAAACAATTTCAGGAAGGGAGGACTGTAATGTCCCTTTCCAAATAGGAGCTCCAGAGAGGAGGCTTAATGTTCTAAACTGCCCCGTTAGACTATAGCTAGGGCCAAAGAGGGGTAAACAAGGTTACTAGAGGTCACTCCAGTCACAGGTGTTATATTCAAAAAGTGACATTGAGATAAAAAGGGTTAAAAGTGATTTTAATTCTTTATGAGCTAAAAATAGAAGTCAACAGTGAATTAGGGTTTCAACAGTGATTTAGGGTTTTGGAAGTCAACAATGAATTAGGGTTTTAGCATGATTTAGGGTTTTGGAAAGCTATAAAGGAAGGGTCAGCGACCTAATTCATCATTATGCAAATTATGACTTGTCATTGAGGAGAAGAGGCGCATCTCATGAGAGATAGTTCAATGTATTCCAGGAGGAAGACACTAGTTGGCTGATTTCGGTGTTGAAAGACACACCCTAGCCACCGGGAAGATCATCCAGGTCTTCCATCATTCTTCATTGATTTTGCAATGCTCCCATATTCTGGGTACTATCTTTTAGTTTCTTATTTGTATTCCGGCTAAGATCCTTTTGTCTTTTGATCTAGCCGAGTGTTGTTATTTTATTCATCCATAGTTGCTTATTTGTATTCTGGCTAAGATCCTTTGTCTGTTGATATAGTCGAGTATTGTCAGTTTATTCAGCTGCATTCGTCCATTTTGTAATCCACAGAGATATCATAATACAAACTTTGCAGTCCTTTGTCGTGTTTATTATTTGTATGATCATTTATATGCTGTAAACCTTTATTCCTACACACACATTAGCAACGTTTCCAAGACTAGCCCAGTCAAGAACATTACACATGAGAAGCTGTTGGAGGTGTTGGGGTAGGATTCGTGGAAGGACGAGGAGCGTTAGGAATAAAGTCGTAAATTTTTCCCGTTTGCGAATAAACGAGATCTAGATATTGAGCGCGACTAATCGCCTGCTCTTCAGTGATGACAACACCTGTGGAAACATCACGAGCTATAGGCCCAATGAGTGATTTGGTAAACCACTCAGCCAATAGTTGATCAGGAAGGGGAGATTTGATTAGGAGTCTTCTCCTCCTCCACTCATGAATGTGATAAGAAATGTGAGTAGAAGAAGATTGTTTAAAAGAACTAAA
>ML855650.1:0-18495 GCA_009831015.1 Picea engelmannii | reverse complement strand
TGAATCAGTTGTTACCGTGCTTAAACAATTATGCTTCTTTTAAAATCTTTACAAGGCACTCAATGATGATCACAATAATGCAGGGAAATAAACAATGGCACATTCAACATCAGTTACATATATGAGAAACACAGAGACAGATATTTTTCGAGGAAACCCATACAGGGTAAAAACCTCTTTTTCTTTATATGATAAGTAATAGTTACAGTCTTGACATTATCATACATATGAGCACTGACTCATAATGAGGCTACAACCTCAGTTTTGCAAGATGCTACTTGCTGAGAGCACCAACTCTCTGTATTCTCTAGCACCCACTAGAAGGAAGCACCAACTCCCTGGTTTCTCTAGCACCAACTAGAAGGAAGCACCAACTCCCTGGTTTCTCTAGCACCAACTCCCTGAGTGTTTCCAGCACCAACTGGATGGAAGCACCAACTTCCAATCATACAGGCACCAACCTGTATAATAAAGAACAAGAGTTCTCCCTTGCACCACGCTGCCACCCTGGTTTCTCTGGCTTCAACCAGATGGAAGCTACAACTCTCTATGTTCAAGCACCCACTTGAACCTATGAGGACAATAGTCCTCCCTAGCACCTCGCTACCACCCTGGATAATCAATATGAATTACTGAAACTTATTATAGTGATATAATGTTCAACAACATCTTACCAGTCTCATCACTGTTCTACAAGATTTTGCTGCTCTGTCTGCCTCATAGTTGTCCTGCCTGCATACCTTGCACTTTTTGTTCTTCTATCTTTTGTACTCTGTGCGCCATTCCTATTCAATGCACCTTTTGTCTTTTATGCATTTCAGCTGCTGCACTCCACCTCCTTCTTTACACCTCCATCACTCACAACAGCAACAACAACAACCACAACAACTCCAACAACAACAACAACCCCATCTCTTTTTTGTACCATGTATTTATAGCTGCTGTGCACCTTGTGCATGCAATGTGTGCAATGCCTTTGCATGCTCACACCGCGCCGATCTCCTCCACATATCGAGTGCTCTGCCTGATCATCGCAACTCTTTAGCTTCTTTGGTGGTTCCCACCACGCATCCAACATCATTGGGTGTTCTGCTGAGATTCCTCAGCCTCTCTGGCAGTTGAGACTCCTCATCTTCTCTGGCACAGTCGAGCTTATCCTTTCTGTTTCAGTTACAGACTTCAATGCTCATCCATCTGTCAATCCCCTATAAGAATAGTCTTCATTCACAGGAAGAAGCCTAGAGACTCTTCAGCTCCTCTGGCAATTCAACCCATGTGTCTATCCTCACCAGGTGTTATGCCGAGATTCCTTTTTCTCTCTGGCAGTTGAGACTATTCGTCTTCTCTGTTACAGTCGAGCTCACCCTCTCTATTTTAGCTACAGGTTCCAACCCTCTTCCAGCTGTCAATCGCCCCTATGACCAATCTTCATCCCATTGGAAGATTCCCAGAGACTCTTCAGCTCCTCTGGCAGAAACCATCAATGGTTTCTAGCAGTTACACTATGAGGAGCAAGATTAGCCCTCCGATTATGCTCAGATTCACCTACACCGTTGGATTAACTCTGAAGGATATTGTCATTATTTATCCGTTTCACACTTTTGCAATTCAGAGATTCTGCGATGAGACATCTTGACCCTCCATGTCACGAGCTCCAAAATAGAGCTTAGCTGCATGATAACTCTCCCCTTAATCCTTCAATAATGTGACCTTGGCTATGACCATAGGCCTAATAAAAAAGGTATTTTGTGATTTCGCATTTTGCGTTTTCTCACGTGAGTCTCCTTGAATTCTTATTTCACGAACCTCGAAAAGGATCTTGGCTACTCTAGCTCCCTCCTCTATGTGACCATAGGCGGTGACCACTGGTTACAACAACATTTCACCTTTTCAGTATTTCGACATTCGTACCAGATGCGATCCCCAAAATTCCGAGGCAGAGCTTATCTACACTTGGTCCTTCCTCCACGTGACCACAGGCGGTGACCACTGTCTGCACTAAAAGGCGCTGTGAACTTATGATCTTCATTGACCCTGATCGATGGTCCACGATCTCGATGAATCAACGGTCCAGATCTTTTCGTGATCTCGCATCTTGCTGTTCCTTAGATGGAGGTTCTCGTCACTCCAAGTCGTGATAGGTGAAACTCCGAGATGGAGCTCAGATCAACGGTCCACGTTCTTGGTGATCCGATGGTCCTAATCTTTTCGCGATCTTGCATCTCACTGTTCCTTATATGGAGGTTCTCGTCACTCCAAGTCGCGATAGGTGAAACTCCGAGATGGACCTCATATCAATGGTCCACGTTCTTGGTGATCTGACGGTCCTGATCTTTTTGCGATCTCGCATCTTGCTGTTCCTTAGATGTAGATTCTCGTCACTCCAAGTCACGATAGGAGAAACTACAAGATGGAGCTCAGATCAACGGTCCACGTTCTTGGTGATCCGACGGTCCTGATCTTTTCGCGATCTCGCATCTCGGTGTTCCTTAGATGGAGGTTCTCATCACTCGAAGTCACGATAGGTGAAACTCCGAGATGGAGCTTAGATCAATGGTCCAGAATCTTGGTGTATTGATGGTCCAGATCTTATCATGAATTCGCATCTCACAATTCCTATGATGAAGGGTCTCATCACTCCAAGTCATGATAGCTGAGACTTCGAGATGGAGTTTGATCAACTGTCCAGATCAAACCTTGATCTGACGGCTAATATTGTTTCGCGATTTCGCATATCGTGAATTCGAGAGGTTAGGGAACCCCGTTCCTTTGACTTTCCAGTCAGCGACATGACGATCTTTTTCCATGTGTCCTATGGACCCAACAGTCCAGATCTTGTCATGATTTCAACACTTCACAGACCTTCTTTATGCCTGATCAATGGTGCACAATTCTTGGTGATCTAACGGTCCAAATCTTTTCGTGAATTTGCATATCGTGAGTTTGAACCTCTTTCCTTTGAATTTCATGACCTGTGAAACTCCGAAATGGAGTCTTTGTGGTGCTCTGATCTTTTTCCATGAGTCCTCTTGATCCAACGGTCCACAACTGTCCTCGATGGATGACCAGTATTCCTTCACAGTTTTGGAGAGTTGGATGACTCTTGGACTTATCTGCCTTGCAGCTTTACCATATCTAACGTCTATTGATCCTTCGTAGATACCCCAGATCCTACGGCCCAGATCTTCTCACGATTTCGACACTTCGCGATGATTCTCCCTGATCCAACGATGGTTGGATATTACGCTCAGATCTGATGCCTAAGATCTGTTCTCCTCTTCTGCGCTTTCTTCTTGTTTGAATTCATATCTGATGGTCATCGGGGATTCGGGATGGGATCCAACGAACACTGACGCTTCTCCTTCTGAGCTTACGCAGCCTCCTTACTTGGAAGAATTTCTAAGTGTCAAGGGCCTCGACCTTTGATCTACCTAAGATCCTGAGTATGCTATCTCTCTTGAGCTTTGGCAATGAGTTAACCTCATCCCTAGTGCACACCTACGCATTGTGTTCGACTGTGTGCTAATTCCTCCTGAGCTTACTTTGTTCCTATTTTTCCATCGATGCACATTCTAATCCTTCCATCAATGACAAGCTCACTTGCCTGTTAAACCTGCCAACAATCCTCTACACTATCTCTTATGAACTTATCGAGCTTGCTCTACAACATCTTCCTAAAATACTTCTGATACTTCTTCTTGTACTCATACCATCTTTGTTGCTGTACTTGTCATCAATGACAAGTATATGTTGCCTGTTAAACATTTACCAACATTATATGCACCAAAATTTTGAGCAGGATTGAAGTTTAAACTTGTTTGGAAGGGCCTTGGTGCTCCATGCCTTCTTTAATTGATGAAGTATAGTGATTCCACATTCTCCTCTGCTCCTCAAAATGTATCTTTCAATCCTAGAAAAGAAGGACATTTGTTATTTGGATTATTTTCTTCACAAATACCACAAACATCTATAAGGTCTAGAGGGAACTCATTCCTAGGATGCCTCTTAGTGCATTTAGGGAAATAGATGGCCAATTCCTTCTCTAGTTCCTCTTGTTTCTTCTTGATCTACAAAGTATCCATTTGCATGGCTAAAGAATGCAAAATATCAGTTTTCATATCTTCTATTAACCCTCCTAATTAATTTTTGATAAGGGTTGTAGGGTTAGAAAATTGAGGTACCATTCCTCTATTATTTCTACCTTTCTTCCTTGAGGATATTAAATGGTTTTTGAATGTTTTTTTGATGTCATCGTATTCCATTTGATATATATCTCTATTGTATAGGAGATTCAATGTTACTATGAGATACTCTCTTAATCTTCTAATTAAGACAAGCTTGAGTCATTCCTCATCCAGAGTACAATTGTGAGCTCTTTTGTAGCTCAATTGAAATATCTCTTCAAAGTCTTCTAGAGATTCATCAGGTCCTTGAATCATTTTGAAGATCTTATCCCATGTGTCCCTTGCTCTACAATAGTCTCTAAATTTTTGTAGTATACTTAGGGAGGTAATATGGGGTACCTAGGGAGGTACCCAATGGGAATGTTGTTATGTATTATTAGTGGAAGTCATTTAATATATGAGACTGTGGTCATTCAATGTAAGGTGGACTAGGTCCACTATATTAATAAAGGACCACTATGGTAGTTAGATGTAATAAATGTGATAAATCTCTCTAGAAGGTTCCTAGGAGATAAAGAGATATATATAAAGAAGTGTAAGCAATGTAATGAAACACAATGAAGAATATTGTCATTGTAACAAACAATTATTGCTTGAGGAGTGTTATCCTTCCTTAAGGATTAATATATGGTGTTACCCTACCTCAAGGGTTTTGTCTATATTCTTGTGTTCATTGTTATGGTGAATGGTTTGACTTATTCTTGTTGATATTGTGGGTTTATTTTGAGATTTATCTCTAGATCTATTCAGGTACTTAACAATTGGTATCAGAGCACTTTCCTTGGCCAAAGAAGGGAATAATTTTTTACTCTTTTTTCATATTTTTTCTAGGAAAAAAGGGCGGCGCACTTTAGGTTCAGATTTGAAGATTTATGAGCTGAATTTGGAAAAATAAATTGGATATTTGAATTCCTCTCGGGAAAATACCCAATTTCAAAAAATAAATCAGCCGAAACGAAGTCCGGGAAGTAAAGTTATGAGCTTTTTAAATTCAACAGTTTTTCAGGCTTTTTCCGAAAAAAGCCGCAATTTTCTGCAGTAAGTTATTTCTACACCCTAGATTTTGTTGAAGATTTATTCCAAGCATGATGTTTTTTAGTGGAAGAGATGATGACCCCAATATTGAAGAATTTATACAATCTCACAAGTCATTATGGAAAGGGCATTGGAAATCTTTTATAGACTGGGGTTTCAAAGGTGATGCTCTCATATGGTGGAAATCATTTCACCATTTTGAGTGGATGTCACTTTCTGAGGAAGCACTCGAAAAATTACTTTTAGGCAAGTGGTCTCATACAAAGAGTAAGGATAAAAACATCACGAAGAGTTTATTTTCATGTGGAAAATCTATATTACAAGTTCATGGTTGTACTCATAAAGAAAAATGTGTTTCTATTAACCCTAGTTGCAAACAAAATTTTATCAATATTCAGTTGGTTGATAGATTGCAAGTTTCTGCAAATAATATTCACAACACACAGGTTGAGGGTGAAAATGTTCAAATTTTTAAAGATTTGAAGATCGCCATGGACAAATATGTGTTGCATTATGATTTTCATGCTATAAATATGGTTGATGAAGATATTGTTTTGGGCTATCCTTGGATGGAATCAGTTGGTACAATTAATATTAATTTGAAAAATAAGTTTCTAAAGCTTTGGTACAAGATAAAGAAAATCACATTGTAGGATGTGTCTCTTAGTAAAAAAGATGGGCCCACGGTGACCGAGAAAAAAATTATTGTCGAGTCCAAAGTTGAATTGGAGATAGAGTCTAGAGAAGGAGATGAAGAAAAACCACATGAAGGACACAGTCATGAAGCTAAGGAGGTTATTGAATCAAAGGCACAATGTGTTGCATATTTGAAGAAAACAAGACATATTCCTACAGTTGTTGTATACCGCCATCCACATCATGTAGATACACAACAATCATCAAGGCAAGGGCATGTGCATCAACACATTTATGCACCACCCGGGAACCAGACAGGAAACCGATCAAGAGGTGCATGGAGGACTACTAGAACTATGGGAAGAGCTCGGGCTACAAAAACAATCCCATGGCAACCCTGACATGATGCAGAGCAAGATCAGGGTGGCAAGGCAACAAATGGACATCATGTTCGACTTCCATTGGGATGGGTGGATGGTCGTACTTGGTATGAGTTGGCTACATTACTTATCTCGTCATATTGTATGGTTTGTTCTCATTTTTCAAGGATGAAAAATGTGAAGGGGGATGGAATGTAGTATACCTAGGGAGGTACCCAATGGGAATGCTGTTATGTATTATTAGTGGAAGTCATTTAATACATAAGAATGTGGTCATTCAATGTAAGGTGGAATAGGTCCACTATATTAATAAAGGACCACTATGGTAGTTATATGTAATAAATGTGAGAAAGATCTCTAGAAGGTTCCTAGGAGATAAAGAGAGCTATATAAAGAAGTGTAAGCAATGTAATGAAACATAATGAAGAATATTGTCATTGTAACAAGCGAGTATTGCTTGAGGAGTGCTATCCTTCCTTAAGGATTAATATATGGTGTTACCCTACCTCAATGGTTTTGTCTACATTCTTGTGTTCATTGTTATGGTGAATGGTTTGGCTTATTTTTGTTGATATCGTGGGTTTATTTTGAGATTTATTTCTAGATCCTGATACCAATTGTTAAGTACCTGAATAGATCTAGGGATACATCTCAAAATAAACCCACAATATCAACAAGAATAATCCAAACCATTCACCATAACAATGAACACAAGAATGTAGACAAAACCCTTGAGGTAGGGTAACACCATATATTAATTCTTAAGGAAGATAACACTCCTCAAGTAATACTTGTTTGTTACAATGACAATATTCTTCACTATGTTTCATTACATTGCTTACACTTCTTTATATAACTCTCTCTATCTCCTAGGAACCTTCTAGAGAGCTTTCTCACATTTATTACATCTAACTACCATAGTGGTCCTTTATTAATATAGTGGACCTAGTCCACCATACATTGAATGACCACATTCTCATATATTAAATGACTTCCACTAATAATACATAACAACATTCTCATTGGGTACCTCCCTAGGTACCCCATATTACCTCCCTAGGTATACTACAATTTTTCATTGAAGGTATTCTTCATTGGATCCCAATTTGTGATGTTGTTTCCCACCAGACTCATGAACCATATTAGAGATGAATCCTTCAAAGTATAAGGAAAAATTTTGAGCTTTTATTCATCAGTAGTATAATCATATGTTCTGCATATAACTACACAATCAAACAAGAAAGTGTTAGGATCTTCAGAAACAAGTCCATGAAAATGAGGCAAGGAAGAAGGACTAATATTTTTCATCTTAGTTTATCCATTGGATTTATGTATGGGAAACTCAAATACTTATACCACATCTTCTTCACCAACCATGGAAAGAGGTGAGTGAGATTGACATTCTTCTGAAAGATTTTCAAATTCTCTAGCTTCCCTTTCTAAGAAAATTTCAAGTGGTTCAGGGCTAATCTCTGGATTACTTGGAACTGTTTTTAGGGTGGTTTTTTTTGGTAAATTTTTTTATTTCATATATATAGGTAGTCATTTATAAAAGTAAAGGAAATGAAGCTATTTTTTTTCTTTTATAAACCTAAGATGCAAAGAGTGTGACAAGGAGCTATCAATACTCACTCAAAGTGAAATCACTTGGGCTTTTACACTACATGAATTCTATAGTGAGGTTGGCTTTGTGATTGAGGTAACACCCTAACCCTCCAAGTCACACATAAAAAAGAAATGAAAATGTTGTGCAAAATTTAGCACCTCCCTGGCAACGACACAAAAAAGTGGTGGGCCTAGGAATAACAACAATAATGCTACTACCTCCTTGGGTTGCTACTTTACTTGTCAACCCAAGGTTTGTACAAACTTAAGAGGTGTTGTGCAAAGTATATGAATTATGCACTGACAACAGTATAGGTCTAAGATTGATCAAGGGGTTTAATTGCATGGAAATGTGCAGGGAAATGAAATTGCAAAAAGAAACTTTGAACTATATTTGCTTGAATGAAAGCACACCAACTTGAAAGAACAACTGATCTAAGTTACATTAAAGGAGATCTGTTCTATTAGCATGAAATAAAACATATTGAACCATGGAAAGAGTAAAATGAATGTAAGTCATGAACTAATTCTATTGTATGACAAGAAACTACATTTAAAGAAGTTGAACTATTGCATAGACCAAATGAGCTAATTTATACCTAACCCTTGAATCATTACTAAGCCATATTTTATTTCATTTCCTATTGCTATTTTCATGAATGGGAGATTAAGAGAAATTGATATCTAGAGATAAAACAATCCTACATGAAGTTTCTACATGAACTGTAATAGTTCTACAAGAATTGTAATAGCCCTACAGTAAGCCAAAAAGATTCTTAAGAAGTTAGCAGGAGTCTTCAAAAGCATTGACAAAGCCAGATTAAAATATAATGAGGAAAATTTGAAGTTTTCATCCCTTAAAAGACACCCAAGGGCATCCCAATAGGCTGCTAATTCTTTCTACATGATACATGTTGAAGCTAACAATTAATAAAAAATTGAAAGAAATTAGAGATTACCATGCATGACTATATTATTATTCAAGAGATAATGAAATACTAACTAATAACTTAATAAACATGCAGGAAAAAGGAAAATTGCAATAGGGTCCTTAAGCCCTCTTGAGTGGGCCTTACCCAAGAAGCACAAGGAACCTTAGAAAAACTCTAATAACTTGAGAACATGACCATCTTTATTTCATTAAAATCAACAATACATCAAGAGAAAAATCTCCAAGTTTCCAACAAAAAGTTTTATGAACAAAATCTAGATAGAATATCAGAAAATCTGTCATTTTTTTTCCTCTCTATGCTAAAGGCTTATTTATATCCTTGAAATCTTTACCTATTTACTTGAATTGATGAGGAAATGGAGGGATACAAGATCTTATTCAATCTCATCTGATTCTCTAACTACTGCTTGCAAGGAGTGGTCATGAGTGAACTAAGAATGCTCTAGATGTAGTTGGGGGACAAAGTCCCTTGATTCTTGGATGGCGGTGCTCTTAGGGAAACAAAATCCATCGATTCTTGGAATCCTCCTTCTCTTAAGGGGTTCTACATGTTTGATGCTACACACACTCTTTGTCATAGGCATTAGATCAACAAGGTATGATACACACAAAATTCCACCTTAAAAATTAATCACTAAGAAACATGCAAAAATATTCATGACTTATTATTGAATTTGGTCAAAAATAAAATATTTATTCATATCGTGGTGGAAAAATGTGCCTATGATGAGCCTTTGAGATAGGCAATATTTAGGTTCATCAATACACAAGAGGTGAATATTTTACTCTAACAACATATACAGATGCAGATTGGGTAGACAATGTTGATGATAGGAAAAGTACAAGTGGAGGAACATTATTTCTGAGAAATAATATAGTATCCTGGTTGAGCAAGAAACAATCTTCAGTTTCTCTATCCACAATAGAGGCGAAGTATATAGCAACAACAACATGTTGCACACAAGTTCATTGGATGAAGTAGATTTTGAAAGATATTAAGGTAGAAAATGATCACCTAATATCAATAATTTGTGACAACACGAGTGCAATACATATTTCAAATTATACTTTTATGCACTAAAAAACAAAGCGTATTCCAATCAAGTATCACTTCTCAAAAGAAAACGTAGCAGAACAGAATGTTAAGTTGCAATATATTATCACCAAAGAATAGATTGTAGATATTTTCACAAAACCCCTTCCCAAAGAGACATTTGAATATCTCAAATAAAAATTGGGAGTAATATCAATCTCATCAATAAGTGATTAAGGAAAAGCACGAGCTTAAGGGGAGCATCCATTTTCCATTGATGTCAAAGAGGGAGAGTTGCATAAAGGGGGATATTTTTTTCTATGCTTGGTGGACTGTGTGTTTCATTGCAAGTTTGTCATCAATGGTTGTTAGGGACCTAACCTCTATAACCCCTCACATAGATAGAATAATATATTTTCCATCTAATAACGGCTGGTATTAGTTAATAAGGCCTATTTAATAAATATTAACAACTCAATGTAAGAAGACCTAATACAAGCTTCCTCTTCTAGAAATATATCCATGCATAATGTTATTTAGAAGATAGAATTAGTATAAACAAGAGTAGGAGGCATGATAAATCTTTGTCTTGAGAATTATTTCAATAGAGCTATACTATGCTGGAGGTTTCCCCCTCAAAGAGGCAAGTGAACATTGTTTCCTATCAATAAAGGTATTATTTTGGTGTTTTTTGGTTCCATATATTATGTTGTTCCGCTGCTATATTTTTGTTCTTTTTTGTTATTCTACTGGTATTCACTACAATATTTATATATTCTGCTATTATAATAGATCTGGTGCCTAACAAGTAGTATCATAGCACTTTCCTTGGAAGGATTTGTGGGTTAATTTTTTTTTCCATGGTAGAGACATGTTTTGGCATCTTTAAGCTACAAAGATTTATTATTCAGTGCACAAATCCATGGTCGGGGAAGCATACACATAGGAAATACAAGAGGTACTTATGCTCACATTGTTGGACATGTTGTTTTTCTTCATATGAGATGAGATAAGATCAATAGATTATTACAATGATGAGTTTTCCATATATAGGGAACATATGGTGACCATCTATGAAAGGATGTGTCCCTTGAATAATCAATAACTGTTTATTATTATCATTCATTTATTATATATGATATTTAATAAAGAATAATTATATTATTAATTATTATTCTAAGATAATGTCTTCCCGATGTTGTCCAAACATCAACACTTCCTCTCAACGAGAGAGACATTTTGCATCATGCCAAGCTTGTCTCCGAAGTATACAAACTTCACCCTAGACTCATGACACTTGTATGTCAGGCTTGGGAGACATCTCTCTCCCACCTGAACCAATAAGAAACTCCTTCCACGACTCTCCCTTTTGAGCCAATTGACTCTCTCTGAGATGAGGCTCACTCTGGGTCTGCATGTAATAACATATAGCATTTTGAGTTTTTATCATTCCTTTTTCAAATCACTATGACTAGGACAAAGACCACACTAGGATATTTCACCACAAGTATACACCTATGAGTGAATGTTAGCCTGATGCTAAATGACACGTGGAAATCACTTCAAGCACCTCGAGTCCATATTATTCCTTGTCATGATCAAGGAAGGACTACGTCTGAGCCCATTTACCACAAGTGCACCTTTATGATAAATGTATCATATCTCCCTTGGTCTACATCCCAATCTAGGAGAAGTTTTGCCTGATGCTGAAACATCAACACTCCCTCTTAGATAGGGAGGTATCTTTCCATAGTAGTACACAACTACTATCCAGAGACACGTAGTCTCCGCCAGTGGTACACAACCACCATAGTAGTAAACTATTTGTCACACATGGCACTCCCACGTGGACTTCTAGAGGCTACTCCCTCTAGGAACACTTAGGGTCAACTCCCCATAGTGTGTGATGTCAAGGGTCAACTCCCTTTACATGTCCTCATGTGCTCTCCACATGGGACATTGGGATATAAGCCCAAATGCACTTATCCCTTCTCGAATAAGTGTCCTCATAGATCAACTCAACTCAATTCACATTGGAGTACGATTTGGAGAATGTTTGTCAGACATGGCACTCCCATGTGGACTTCTAGAGGCTACACCCTCTAGAAACACTAGGGTAAACTCCCATAGTGTGTGATGTCAAGGGTAAAATCCCTTAACATTTCCTCATGTGCTCTCCACATGGGATGTGTCCTCATGTTCTATCCACAAGGGACATTAGGATATAAGCCAAAACACACTTATCCCTTCTTGGATACGTGTCCCACTTATCCATTCTCGGATAAGTGTCATCATATATCAACTCAAATCAGTCACATAGGAGTACAATCTGGATAATTTCTAAGGAAGCTGCAAACATCAACACTCTCTCTTAGCGAGGGAGTCATTCTCTGCCATGCCAAGTCTGTCACAAAAGTACTTGAACTTTGTCCTGGTTTGGTAAGAACATCAACAACCTACTCATCTGTAGGAAGTTACAACACCAATACTTCCTTCCTCTACACCATGTCTCAGATGTAATGGAACTTGATCTCAATGTGGTTTGATTTGTCATGAAACACTAGATTCTCTGAGATCTTCACACAACTTTGGTTACCATAATGAATAATGGTGGAATCCAACACATGTTCGGATAAATATGCAAGGATCTTGTGAAGCCACACTACTTCATGCACTGACATACTTAATGCAATGTACTTTGCTTCTGTTATGCTCAAAGCCACATAAGTCTGTTTCCTACTACACCAGGAAACCATGAAAGATACCAAAGTGAAGCAACATCCGAAGGTGATATTTCTGTCCATTGCGCTCCCTACCCAATCATAGTCAATATATTCTTGCCATATCATATCAATACTGGAATTATATCTCAGACCATGTACAACTATGGCTCACAACTATCTCAACACATGTTTTACAAAAATCTGGTTTGTCTATCTCGACTGACTCATAAACTGGCTAAGTGCACTCACTGTATAGAAAATATTTGGTCTGGTGTTAGCCAGATACATCAATGATCCAACCAACTCTCTGTACATAGTCAGATCAATTTCGTCAGAATCGAAAAAAGACACACTTAGTTTCTTCAGATTCGTCACCATTGGTGTAGCCACATGCTTCAAGTTCAACATCCCAAACTTCACCAAAATCAGGGACTCAACATTAACAGTCTTGTAGTACTAGCTGGGATCGATAACACTTTTGCTGAAGTCCAAAAATCATCATGTGTCCATCAATCCTTTCATACCAAGCTCGAGGTGACTGCTTGAGTCCATACAAGGACATCTTCAACTTGCACACATGAGACTCCTTCTCATGTATCATGAAACCATCTGGCTGCTCGATGTATACTTCTTCTTCAATCTCTCCATTGAGAAAGGTTTTCGTTACATACATTTGATGTACTCTCTAACCCATGGATGCTGTAGGGGAAATAATCATCTGGATAGAAGTGTATCGAGCAATAGGAGCAAATGTCTCCTCATAATCTATTCCCTCCACCTGAGAGAATCCTCTAGCAACAAATATCGCTTTGTGCTTCTCGATGCTCCTATCAGCTACGTGTTTGATCTTATATATCCACTTAGAAGTCACTACATACTTTTACTCTAGGACTCTATAATTTATAAACACTGAGACTGAGAGTAACTTCTCTACTCTGTCAGCAACTGCCCTCCTCTAGGGATGCTATCTGTGAAAATGGCTCCTCCACCATCTCTCTGCAATTTCTTACTTTGTAGCTGCTCTATATGGAACTAAGAGTGGCTCAGTCACTGCTCCATCTGGAGTTGGAGATGGAGGTGATTCCTCCTCTGTCTCTGATCCCTCTAACACTAAAGGTAGCTCTTCCTCCTTCTCTGGAGGTAAATCATTCTCTTCTCCCTCTATATGTAGTACTGCCTCCCTCTCTAGAAGTGCCTCTACATACACTGGAACTGTCTTTTCTATTTCGTATGATCCCATCCTAGAAGTATACTACTCCTAAAGACTGCTTGTCTTTTAGAATCATGTTTGGAAATGCCTCTCCTTGACATTATGTTGGAAGGTATTTCCCTCCATATCTTCTTCTTTGCATGATCCAACCAACTCCCTCTTGTTCTTTTCACAATTCTCTTGACTCTATTCTAGTATGTGGTCTCACTGTCCACTAACCAGGTCCCCCTTCTGGAGTCTGGACGAGAAAGAGAGAAGATCAAGGGGACTGATCTCATTTTCTCTTTCATTGCTTGCACATTGGAAACATGCATAACATTATTGAGCACTCATACCAGGAAAGTGGCTCAAATACAATAAGACATCTTCTGGGATCTCGTACTAGGGAAAACGACTCAAATACAATCAAACATCTTTCGGGCTCTCGTACCAAGGAAAATGGTCCTTCAAAGAAATAAGGGTTCCTGTATCACGGATAATGACCCTTGCTACCAGTTTTCTTGCTGCCTAATGCCTACTACAACCATCTTTGTCATCTTTGAGTCTTGACTGCTTAAAATATTACATTATTGTCCGACATTGGTGCTCATGGTCATTCTTATCAAATTTTTTATGAGGATGGAGCATTTCTATGCATTTGACATAGAAAATGAGAAGATTTCCCTTACATGGAGACCACTGCACCAGGCCTTTCATTCCAAATTCTCGAAGAACATATTTCTTTACACACCAGTCACTTCTTTATTAGATTAGGTGTTGGTCATTTGGAACCGGAAATCATCTTTCCTTTAAACAAGAATACATCATTTGACAAGGCGTGAAGATTTCCAACAAATCTGGTATGTACGTTTGTGCTACCAAATTATTTTGCACACACATCTGTTATTTTATTAATCGGTAAATGCGGACATAAACATATCTCCCTAGATCCACCCAGAACTAGAACAAAACATAACATAATATAAGACTTTCCCTAGGCTCTAACTATTGAGTTTACTAGTTAACAAAAGATAGACAAGATACCATTTAAATGTCTCTTCTTCTTGCCATTGCCATCCTAACTCCGTTCCAATGCTCCGAAGATATTGAACTTGCAAGGGAACACAAGCCAACCAAAGTGAAAGCAATACAATATACTCAACAAGAACCTATGTATGTGATCAAGGAATCATACAATAAAACAAGATTAGTTTTATGGGAAAGAAACATATCATTGTATTATATTAAGTAGAAAGTGGAGATTACAACCAAAGCCTTGATGTCGCAAGGTCCCCTTTCGATGGCCCTTTGCTCCAACACACACACCTTTGCTCCAAATCCTTTGAATGAATAATATCCACCATGTAGCTTGTAGAACTAAAACAAATCTCTCAAGAAGAAGTAGAAACTCTCCATACAAATCTTAGCCTATTCAACCTTAGTCTTTACCATGAGAGATCCCTCTTTATATAGTGTGAAAGAGGGATGGGTGAGGAGATTATAATGATCCCACCAAATCAGATAAGCGAGTAAGATCCAGATCGTTCGGAGGACACCTTATCTTCTAGAAGATCCCCTTCTATAACTTTTTGTGAAGTTTGACTTTTCCTTAGATTTTGGCATTGTAGCACCCTAGGTATAGTGCAACCCGTAGAGACGTCACAATCCAACTCTAGAGTAGGGTGCAACGATCAGACATCGTCGCACCCCATGCATTTTGCAGGGTGCGACGACCTTCCTTAATATGGTTTTTGAGAAGGGAAGGCAAATCACTTTCCTCATGGAGAAAGACTCTTTTATCTTTTCTGGGAACATGAACACATATTGTCAATGGATCACTGGGGTGACCAAAATAATGTGTAACATAATGCCCCCAAAGTATGAAGCTGAAACTTGTGACATCTGAAATATTTTGTAGAATGTGTGTGTCGAACAAGGAGCGCACCGATCGGGAACCTGCAAACAGTCAAGCATCAACATAATAATATACCATTGTCCGAGGTAGGCATTCCCATACTCAAATTACAAAATTTAAAATGAGTCATGGCCACTAAATATACACAGGTGGATCCATGTCATTGTGAATCATCATAGCCACAAGGAATACACTGTGGATCTATGCTCTAAAATGACTCAAATTCGGACATAGCCACGAGACATACAAAGTGGATCTATGTGTCAATACAAATCATGAATACTCCGTCGCAACTTGAACCAGAATCATGTGATCCAAGGTCTTCATTTCCATCGTCACTAAGTATGAATCTAGCCATGTGATTACAGGTGATGAAGTCGAACATGGTAGAAGCCACTTGATTACCGATCAATGTTTAGAACCATTAACAAGTGCGAGGGAAATCACCATTGATGTCAATGACTCCCAAGGTACCCTAGTACAATCCAACGAATGCGAATAAATGAGTTGAAGTTGAACACTCGATGGAATATCCCAATCATAGGTCAATGATGTGAACCCACTGTTGAAAGTGAAGAGACCTGCCATTGAGGCACACATGCCCTAAGGTACTGAATGATTTCTAAGTCTTGTTCCTGGATAATGAGTTGAAGTCGACAGAAAAAGACTCATCACAGGAAGGCCTTGATGTATCCCCCATCAATGACACGAAATATGTAAAAATTTTAAGGTAGATCAGAGTATGATGTGATTCAAAACTGACATAGGGAAGGCTGACATGGTATAATATTTATAACTGTAGATGGCCGACTCGGTAGAAGGCTTGTTTAGGTTGGGCTTCTCTTGAACATATGAACAACACGACAATGGTCTTGGCAGCATTGACTCAAGGAGGACCCAACATATGAATTTGTGGATGGTCAAACGAGAGGAAAATTGATTTCCCAACCTAGATACAATGATGAAGGAAGGTGTCATGTTCAAGAGCGACTATCACTGCCACTAACACAAATACATAGACACATTTCTTTCCCAATTTCCCCCCACCATTTCTGGCGAATACCTATGTCTTTTTACACAAGCTTGAGGAGGATAACATATGCTTGTTGATTTAAGCTCATCCTTCGAACGAGTCCCTCAGAGTATGTCTAATGAACCCTAAGAAGGAGTGGCTCGATCCCATATGGGCCTTTCGATGTTTGTTTTACGAGTCCAAAGAAAGAAAACTAAGGGGTTTTTCATGTTTAGAGAGTCTGAAAAACACTTAAAGAGAACTCCATCACTTCCTTTTTCATAAGTTAATCTGATGAGACCGAAAAACTGATAACCCACCGCTCATCAAATTTTTTCTTCAAATACTTTTACAAGCGTGAAAAGAACAAGGTCGCTCGACAATCTTTTCATTTTTATGGAGCGTGAAAAGAGCTTAAAGAATACTCCATAGGCTTAGTTTTTCATGTTACCATTACGAGTTCGAAAAACAACAAAAGACTACTCGATTACATTTTCATGGTTTCATGAGCATGAGAAAGAATCAAGACTTGCTCAGAGTTTTTCTTGAAAAACCCTAAAAGGATCTGTACATGGGAAAAATGTATAAAAACAAACAAAAAAGCTGACCCTTGTTCCAACGTTTCACTCCTAGAATTTTCTATCTGCAAAAAATCAACCACTTGTAAAATTGTTAGGACTTTAGGGTTTAGATGAAGCATATAAAATATTATAATATACAAATGAAAAGTAGTAAAACTCAATAAAATGGGTAAAAAACCATATTTCACTATTTCATTTGTAACTTCACCCAAACATTGCTCCAAACCCCCTTTTTACCTCGATTTTCAACTGCAGATTGTGGAGTGCACAGCTGATCATTCGACGAATCGTCTCAGTAGAAAAGGTAATCTTCATTTCCTTCATCTTTCCATGGATTAAAATTTGATCTTTATTCGTCAAAAATGGACTTTTGGGTTGATTTTTTTGGGTTACCCATGCGCGGAGGTCGTCACAGGTGCCCTATATCAGGGCCTGCGATGATCTAGGATCATCGCAGTCGACCCTTAAGCTAGCCTGCGATGATGCTGCACTATGCAAATGCACAGGCCTACGACAACCACAACCCAAAAGTTTTAAAATATGAATCTACCAAGACAAATCCTCCAAGAAAGAAAATTATGATGCTAATCTCTTTCTATTGTTCCTTGGCAGGTATTCCATGGTCAAAATGTTTGAATGGTGTGAAAGAGAGCATGAGGAGGAAGGTTACTTTTCCGAGAATGACCCAGGAATGGTGATGGTCCTCTGACAGTGTGGGTTGTTGAAATTCTTCAAGATTCAGGGCATGAGGGCCCAATTGAGACAACTTGAGTACCTAGTTCACATGTGGGATATGAACGAGAAAGCGTTTCATGTGGGTTCCCACACACTAATCATAGAAATCGAGAATATATACTTCCTAATAGGACTATCTCATCGTGGATCCCAAGTAACACTTATAGGTAGTAGGGGTGGCAGTGAGCCTATGAACCACTACATCAGTGAACATTGTGTGCTGGGTACCCATAAATACAATGGTAATGTCGCCATCAGGGATGCCCGAGAATTGCCTTTGCGGACCATCCTCTATACCATCACATGCATGCTAGGGAGTGCAACTCTCCATATGGCTCTTCAGATCTATTTTGAGTATGCACTGGAGTGTATGGAGCCCCGAGTCTTCAACTCGTGCGAAGGGGTTCTTAAAAGTATGAAAAAACAACTAACCAAGTGCAAAAGTGGTGGGTTGAAACAGTTCAGATACAGTTCTATTTTGGTATCCTTCTTCCTAGAGAGGGTCCCAGATTTAC
>WSFP011390385.1:0-28168 GCA_009831015.1 Picea engelmannii | reverse complement strand
TCATCGAGAAATTGGTGTCCTTGTTGAGAGTCACTGAAATGATAAGGAGAACACATCATACAACAATTATTGGCAACTGGCTTGTACTAGTAAACTGTGAAGTGGCATGAAATCTTGAAACATTACCCACTTAGTGCCAAATATTGAGAGTTTCTAGAATAGAATAGATGAACATGATGTGCATATTTTGGGAATTAAAGTGAAACAGTTTTGCCATGCCAAAATACCATTTAGCCTTTAGGGAATTATATACTTTAATTGAATGCAACTAAAGAAGGCAGTGGCCCCACAGATTGGCTATGTACATGATTTTTTTTTTCATTTTTATCTAGCAAAGCTCAGGGCTCAAATATAACTCCATGCATAATAGGTACCCACGTTCTCTCTGTGCACACAATATGTACTTGAAAATTTTCGATCATGGACTAGCCTCTTACAATTTCACTCATAGCAGTCCATCATCATGGCCATCCAATACATAGAAGGCACCAACAATCGCAGAGATAATCCAAAACTGCAGTTGTCAAGACTCAAAAGTCCAACACAATGCAACAGGGCTGAAGAATGGCACATTGACATATGTAGAGAAGTGAGCTCTCAATGCTTTGGTGCTAAGTCCTTGCAATGAGAACAAACTAACCAATCCAATTGGAGTGACGGAGTTTATTCTTGAAACTCATGGTGGCTGTATAGAACTTAATGTCTTACTACACATATCATTATCTTCCATGAATCATAGGTGTTTGCTTTGCAAGGCTACTGAGCTGATAAGCCAGAAAACTGTAGATTTTGTTGCTCTTCATCGTGGATGCAGGCTAGTTGCCTCAATTCCTCAAAAGCATGCATGGTTTCTTCATCAAATCCTCCCGCAAACTGCAATTTGGATAGAAAGATAACAAAAGAATAATCATTATTAAAACTGGTATAAAAATATTTCAAATCATGCTTGTAAGACTTCAAGTTGTGCATGATGGGAATATCACCTGATGAGCTCTGAAAGCAAAACGCACGCCTTGAAGCAGCAGGAACTCCTGTGCAGGTTCCTTCTCAGGGCTTCCCATTGACTCAAGCTCAATAGATATTCGGTTCATGTACTTTTTGGCTAGTTTAACAGAAGCAACCTTTATCTGCTTTCAAAGGAGGTCAATTGATTACTACATTATGATGGTGCACATAAGCCAACATTTAAAAAACGACATACATACAACAGATGTAGGACTACAAATGACAATTGACTGATGAATGCAGCATGGCATTAACCTCTTCCATGTAACCCTTCTAATACCAATAGAGTACCCAAAAGCATTATGTTTCAGCTAAAGACAAATGTTAAAAAGTAACAAGGAAAACCAGACATTAAGAAAATCTCAACTATTATTGACAGTTCAGCACAACCAAAATGACAACAGTCTGTACGCTTATGGTTGTCATATTTTTATCTAATGCACTGTCACTTGCTTTAACATAGACATAACAGTAAATGGAGAGTATGAAGGAACCATTTGAATGAAAAGCATATACACCAACACAATGTGTATCCGGCCAACCTTGTGTTGATACTTACTCTTTTGAAAAAATAACAGCATTTATATAGGCAGACACTGGCAAAGAAAGAAAACCATCCCCTGTCCCTGCTTATGCAAAATTTTAGGGGCGAAGTTATCTTCAAATTTGTCACATGAAGAAAGTCATTATGAATGACTGTAAATTCATGAAGCAATGTATGCCATGAATGCCTGAAGATGATGGTCAGATAGGTGGAAGATCTAGCTCTAGATTGGAAAATGTGGAAAATTAATTGTTCTGAGAAAACTTATAGCATGTTTCATCCCAAAAGGGAAGAAGTGGATTGGAGGGCTGTCCTGCTATAACTTGTACTGAATATTGTAGCTTTCAAAACAAACATGCTTTCTCTCACTATTAGCACCTTTAAGAATCTTTAACATTCACTCTTGCGCAGCTGGTTTTCTAAGCCTTCAAGAGCTGCAACCAGTAACCAGCTTCACGTGGACTTATAATGGGAATTAGTGAGAAGGTTTGAACTGGAGGGTGTTGCTCATCAGACAATCAAAATTGGTGATAATTTATAAATTTGGACAACAATAACTTTGTTTTATTTCCAGTTTACCTCGGAGACTTAAAGGATGTAAAATGTAACTGGCAGAAAATTAATAGTCTCGAGAGATGAATATAAGAGAAGCCATTCCCTGAAATATTTATTAAACACCACCCAAAAGGTCTTTTCTGAAGGAGAATGGCCTCATAACCTGGGCTCTGACTTTCTGGAAAGAACACTTAATATTCCTCTCAGAATGATTTTAAAAGATAATCTCTTTCCATTCAGAGCGAACGATGGCAATACCAAGAAAATTTCAAAGGGATATAAATGCATTGATGCAAGTACGAAAGTCACTTCAATTCGCCAATGACTACCTTGCTTATCATTCCATTGTCAAGCATCCAATCAGTTGGAATATCAAACTCTTTGTAGACGGTAATTGCTGTTTCTCTCTTACGTAGCAGGTTATAGACACCTTGCTCCAGCCTGCCACAGTAATAATATGATCAAGAACAGTTATATTGAGAATACTTTAAGGCTTAGATACAGAACTGCAACAACAATCTAGAAGATTTGTAAGTTCTTACTTTTCTAATAACACTGTCATCTTCTTTAAAGCGACATCACAAGGCTGATGAAGATCATCTTCATACGACCAAACTTCTGATTCCAACCTTTTCGAATCCTGGTATCCGAAGGCAGCTTCTCGCATTGTGTCAGCTTTCTTCTCTGGCCAGTCAAAATGCTTCAGGACTGCTCTCTCATCTACCTGCAAAAAGGAATTTGTTGTTCACGAGATCACAAGACGGAACCTTATCCAACTCCCCTTCTATCTACATTCTAGCGAATACTTGTAAATTGAGGAGAATGGAACAAAGTATTTTTCATTCGAATGAGGAATAGTACAAGCATTATATCTGGGATCATCTAACTTACAAGGGAAGCAAGCTCATCATCAAGCCACTGAACAAAAGCTAGAACATCGTCGATGTCGGTATAAGCTGCAGCTTGCACTTCTCTTATCAAGGATCGGACAAAGTCACCTTTTGTCTCCACATCTGATTTGATCTATAAATTTCAAAAAGAAGAAAAAATATGTTTATGACATTGGTCTAGTAAAACAAAACAATAACTAAATCACATTTTAAATAATAGGGAAACCCAAACAAAGTTTAACTCACTGCCAGCAAATGTGCAGAACGGTTCTTAATTTCTCCAATCATGTCACTGTGAGCAATTGCTACATCTTGATTATCAAAAAGTCCAGTTCCACAGGAGTCTTTTTTTGCATCCCGCTTCATCAATGACTGGTAAAACTTGACTACTTCTGGAGCTTTCTGCATAACATCTTTTCTAACTGTGAACTTAGGATGAAGGGGAGGCTGTGGAGGCGGTGGCGGTGGTGGTGGTGGCACATTGCTGGCACTTTTTGGAGGTGCAGCAGTTAGGCCTGCGGCAGTTCCTGACAGAGGTTTTGGAGGAGGCTTGTGTAATCTTAATGGCTTATTTCCATCTTCTGATGAGTCAAATTTTGTCAAAAGAAGCTGCTTGACAGTTATTGCTTCCTTCTCTACCTTAGTTTGCCCTGTCATTTCCACCTTATCATGTTCAAGGCTATGGAAAATTGAATCGTGTTTGGCTTTAGATTCAGGGTATTTTCCCGCAAGCTCTGCTGATATGGTCTTTGATGGAAGAGGGAAGGAAGCCCCTATGCCGTTAGGTCGTTCATGTATCTTAGCCTTCAACATTAAAAGGAGATTTTAATGAGTGTCTGTGCCCAACCAAATTAAAAAATAAATAATGCTGCTACGCTGCAAGACAGTCAATCTATAGGAATTAACATGACCTTTTTTGGAAATGAAACCAGCACTGACATTTCATTAGAGTTTCAACAAAAGAGGCACAACTCAATTTTAAAATTTAAACCTTGTTACAGATTTTATGCCATTCTACCAACTCTGCATATCAAAGGAACATCTTGAAGCCCTTATATTTCTAAACAATCTTATGCGCTGTGTGCTGTTGAAAAAATGCATAGAAATCACTCAAAAGTGAAATGCGGGAAGCTTTAAGGGCAAACTCACCTCAGTAGCATGGCTAAATGGAAGAAATTGCGATTCCGCTGCTTCAAGCTTGTTTGCCATTTCTCTTTTCTGCTGCTCCAGTTCCATGTTCAAGTTGCGCAGTTGGGTAAGTTCAGTCTTCAAGTCTTTCATTTTTTGCAACTGCTGTTCTACATTTGCATAATGTTCGGTTTTCAGATATTCAATTATCTCATTCAAATACTCAATTTCACCACACTTCGTGCTGAGCTCTTTCTCTAAGTCGGCAACTTTATGCACCGTCCTATTTAGCTCTTTCTGCTCTAATAGAAGTTCATTTTGAAGTTTTTCCTCCTTTTCCTGCAATTCCTTCACCAATTTTTTTAGCTGGCCCGATTCATCATCAGATGCAGCAACTCGTCGGGTAATATTACATTCAGATTCCCACGAGTTAGGAGGCCTTTGAGATCTTTTCATACGGGCGTAACCCTCACTTATCCGAACCTTTGGACTCTGTCGCGTAACAGAGGTCTTGTTACTTGCAAACTCCGGGTTTTGATGAACTTCTAGGATGGGAATCCCAGAATTTTTTTTTGCAGGCTCACCTCTACGAAGTACTGGAGTCTTGGTGGTGGCTATAACAGAAGTCGGAATGCCCTTTGTCGTTAAGGTATTCCCTTCCATCAAATTTGTCTTAACCTTTGAGTTAATTTCCTTTCTGACTCCATTGACAGCCTCGGGTCTCCGCAGCACCGCATCTCTAAGCTTGGTACCATTGATGGAATTCTTATTCTGGGACCTTGAGTTATTAATCTCATTCGTCAATTTTGAAGCTATCCTGCGCCTCGTAGCTCCAGGAAGCTCTTCCTTCATATTTGAAGACTAGAAGTCTATGCACTGTGGGCCTTATGCTTCAGAAAGGCAAAATTAGGGGGATTTTACTCGGTCTTATCTGTGAGTTCAACAAGAGAAACGTGAGATTCAGCAAGGATAGATTTGGCAAGAACTGCGAAGCTTCAAAAGAAATTAAGCAGGCAAATTTAGTGTGCTGGACATCTCTAGGCAAAATATAGGTTTAACTGAAAATATTTCACTGTATTTAAACAGGGAAGCATTAGGTTTCACCTATTGATTGAAGGTGCAGAACTCTGTACCACAAAATGTAGAATGTGTATCAGATTTTCCTTTAAAAGCTTAAAAGCTTTAAACTTTGGTGGATTTCCTTTTGACACGCTCGGCGGTGGCTGGGCGTGTAAAAAGGCAAATTCTCACGTGAAGGAGGCTACCGTTCATCTGAACAAATAATAATGTTCACGGTCTCTCCTATTTCATATGCAAAAGTTTCCATTCTATACTGAAATTGGGTAATTAAATTTTAAGGATGTAACGTATGTACATGTTTTACTTTTATAATCCAATTGGTATGTAAAAGGGTTTTTATTAAATTTGGCAATTAAACTTAAATGATATACCATATCTCTAAGTTTTTATTCAAATTGAGTAATTAAATTTGAAAATATACACTTCTATTGATTAAGTAATCACGTTGTTTTGCATAAGAGTTTTTTAAGTTCTCTGTGATGTCAAAATTAAATTATTATTATTAAAAAAATTGCTATACAGAGTTTAAAGAAAAACTGGTAGCCACTCCTTTTTAATAAGTTTTCGAAGTTTGCTCTTCCAAATAGAACAAAACAAAGTTCACTGATAATGCTAACGAAAATGCCAAATATATGTGCATAAGAAAACAAGAGTTGGTGTATGGTCCGACGAGATCATGAAAGTATCGACCGAAACAAACTAAAATCTGACAGCAGCACTGTCTAGCTAAGCAACCTAAGCTTCAGAAATTAACTACAAAATATAGTCTAAGATACTGCTAAACTCATATAATCAGTCCCGGTTAAAGCTCCAGGAAATATTCAAAATCCTTACTTAGGATCAGCCCGGCTTAAAGCTGTAGAGAATTTTCAAAATATGTACTCATATTATGACTCTCACCTTAAAGCTAAAGAAAATTTTCAAAAAATATTATTCCTATTAGCACTCCACCTTGAAATCGCATAAATTATTCAAATCTGAAGAAGGAAAGCACGCTTTACTGAAGCAAACTATGGAAATAAAGCAAATGCAACGGCCACCTGGGACTTTCCATGATCAAAGTACCAGTTGGACATTGTCTGTAAGTTTCCACTACGTATTAGTATGGCTATAGATAAAAATGACAATTCTTTAACGAAGCAGGTCAGGGAGCTAAACTGTGAGAAATCTCAGTGGCAAATCCGAACTAAGCTCCTTCCGAAGCCAAATTTCTAATACTAAATTCAAAATATAAGCTCTTTCCGAAGCCAAATTTCTACGGCTAAATCGTACCAGAAGCGATCCTGTAAGCAGAGATCGAGGATTGCTCCACTCTCTTCGCCTCCCCTGAGTAGAAGCCTCTGCTTTCCGTAAATTTGTTAAAAACTCCTCGTATTTTGAGAATCCGGAAACCCGAAAACAGTATAAAACACCATTATTTTGTCATTCAGTCGGTAACCTTGTGCACTGAAAACGTTCGACTAAATTCCGATTCTGCAAGTGATCTGTTCCACGGAATCCTGCTATGAAACCCTGAAACTTGTCAGGGTTTTCAATTCAATTCACACTTCGCGTGCAAAGTGTTTGATAAAAATCCCTGAACGATATTCCTTGCAAACAGGCGTCAAAACATAATGTATATCTTCGCATCGAATGTCCGAAAGGATCTTGAATTTTATGTCACCTCGCTAAAAAGAATAAAATTTTATTATTGTTTTCATCATCATTATGCCGGGCATATGAAGGGACAAACACATGATGTTGAATCAAAATTTGAACCACATAATATTTATAACATGGCCCCCCTCTTGCCGACCCCCCACAAGTTTGAAAATCCGCAATTCCCCTTCTTTGTCACGCAACACTGCATACAAATTGAAGTTAGTGGAGAAATAAACAACCAATGATTTTGCTACTTTACTCCATTCCTTACAATTAATAAAAGTAAGCATACGGCCAACAGGTTTACCAATAAAGTGGTTGGATGCGTATTGGAAGTTTCACCTTCGTACATCTTAGAATGGTTGGATGACTGTTGGAAGTTTCACCTTCGTACATTTTGAATGGTTAATTGTTATGGCCGATTACCAGTACAACCTTCTATTTTGACTCATGAGTTTTGTTGTAATCGACTAATTATGTTGCTATCGAGTATAATTGCATCAAATGGTAATCCTATCGTGCTGTAATCTGTACCAATCGTGTTAAAGCGACAATTGGCCAAGAGGAATCTTTTACCACAATTTCACCAATTGGGCGTTAGGTTATTCATCTTCGAAAAGAAATATCTCCACTGTTACCATTCTTCTTAAATATACCGATCGTGACATGGAAAGGAAAGCATTAATGAGGTGGAATACCCAGATCATACTCAATGATTTGAAATTGGATCTCAAGTTTTCGGAAAGCAAATTTTGCCGACAGAAATACTCGTATCATACTCGATGATTTGAAAGTGGATCTCAAAGTGACGTATTGGCACTTGGGTCGAAAATTCGTGAAACGCCATCTCTGTCGAGCATTAGATAAGTTTGTTGAAAAAAGGAATTTGTTATGGAACAAAGAAGTATTGTCGAGCAAAAGACATCACTATCTAGCAAGGGAATCCCGGAGAAAGAAGATTGCCCACGGGGCGAACTATCGAGCATAGGGAGATTGTGCTTGGTAAGTCGCAAGGCTTTTTCATGGAGAAGTAGTGCTAGGCAATGTCACATGGTTCCATGGTTCCATTCAAGTCGATCCAAGTTTAACGATGAGTTTCAAATTTCCAAAATATAAACATATATGTAGTTTAACTGTTATACGTTTTTGTCTTTTTTCGGGGATAAAACTATCCCTACTCCACATCTATGACTTTGGCTTGCTCCGTCGAAAAAAACTCAGAGAACATCCTCATGAATCTCTAGCATGCTAGGCTTCCTAATGTTTTCCTTGTTGGGTTCACGTCTGAACTCACTGACAAGTTTAAAAACTAGGCTTGCCACCACCTCATAGGGTATAAACATGTACTAGAAGATACTCATGTTTCTCGCCCAACATATGAAATATACAAACATCCACGACAAAGACGAGAAGTCTCTGACTGCGGCTTCATTACTCTAGGTGGAGAGTCATTCTTCCATGCATGCCCCTTGAATGCTTGAAGGAATTTTGAAATGATCTGTGACAACCTACCATACTTGTTGTGCAAAAGGGGAATTATGGAACAAATGTACAACCGTCTCCACATCAGATCTGCACAAGGAACATTTATTTAGACCCACCCATCCTTGTTTCAAGCCATTATCCCACGTTAATAACTCTTTCTCAAGGGCCATCCATAAAACGATTTTCATTTTGATCGAAGCATGCATCTTCCATGGTGATGCCCACCACCATTTCCTCACACCTTCAAAAGCATCCTCTACAATAACTAAATATTCTAATTTTAACATGTAAGTGCTCGATCTCACATTCTTTGACCAGCAAATCAAATCTTCATCCTCCTCACTCAAGCAAATAAAATTGGATCTTAGGCTACATGTATACTTGTTCCACTCTTCCATCATGCCTTCTTCAAGGCCTAGCTCATCTATCGATGTCCACACGGATAGACCTGTTGCATCCATGCCTTGGGAAACAACATCCCACAGGTAGAAAATTCCAAAGTTATTAAGTTTTGCAACTAGCTTCTATGATAGTTTATAGGCTTCATCTGAGCCTTCCCACAGATCTTCACCTATTTTGATTTTCCTTCCATCTCCAACTTTCCACATCGTCCAATTACCTAGAACTGAAAAAGCGTCAACCATTGCATTCCATCCAATCGAGTTAATTGACATTGATTTCCTTGGTATTCTAAATCATTCTTCAAAAGTCTTCCTTGCCAAATATTTTGAAATCATTACTCTTCTCCAAAGCATCCGATTGTGAATGATCCTCCATAGGGTTTTTGTTGACAGCGCCTACCCAAACCAGGCCTTCTTCAAGGCCTAGCTCATCTGTCGATGTCCACACGGATAGACCTGTTGCATCCATGCCTTGGGAAACAACATCCCATAGGTAGAAAATTCTAGAGTTATTAAGTTTTGCAACTAGCTTCTATGATAGTTTATAGGCTTCGTCTGAGCCTTCTCACAGATCTTCACCTATTCTGATTTTCCTCCCATCTCCAAATTTCCACACCGTCCAATTACATATCACTGAAAAAGCGTCAACCATTTCGTTCCATCCAATCGAGTTAATTGACATTGATTTCCTTGGCATTCTAAACCATTCTTCAAAAGTCTTCCTTGCCAAATATTTTTAAATCATTACTCTTCCCCAAAGCATCCAGTTGTGAATGAGCCTCCACAGGGTTTTTGCTGCCAGCGCCTACCCAAACCATACAAGGTTTTTGATCTCCCAACCTCTCAGCTCATTTGGCATTGATAATCTCAACCATCTGACGAGGGGGATTCCTTTTGCCTCCTTCTTCCTTGACCACAGAAACTGGAAGCAAGATTTCTTGATTTTTAACATAATACCTTTGGCAATTTTTTCGATTGTGGCCCAGTATACCAGGATGTTGCACAAAATTGACTTTATTAGGACCAATCACCCTCCTCTCAAATTCCATCTATTTACCCACAAATCAATTCGAGCTTGGATATTTTTATATAACCACAACCAATCCTCATACACATAGGCATTCTAATTTAATTGGAAACCCAAATATTTTAAACCAACATCTGGATATGATGTTGCAAAGGACGACATTATAGATAAAGAGGCTAGAGTCTCCTCTTTCAAAGCATTTACTCTGAAAGAAGACTCTGACAAATTTATTTCCATTCTTGTAGCTAAGCAAAACAAAGACACAATATATTTTATGACCTGAAATTCCTACCATGAACCTGCACCAAAGAGCATAACGTCATCGATGAAAAGATGAGATAAGATTCCAGACTCATAAATTTTTATTCCTTTGAGGATCCCACTTCTCTTGGCATTTTGTATGATCTTGATTAATCCTTATGCCACAATAAGGAAAAGAAACGGGCACAAGGGACAGCCCTGATGACAGCCTCTCGACGAATGAAAAAACTAATAGGGGGAACCATTAATAAGCACTGCAAAAGAAGCTGATTCAATACAATCCCTTATCCAATTTACCATTTCGAGGTTCATCCCCATTTGAATTAAGGATAATCTAAGGAAAACCCAGCTGAGTTTGTCATAGGATTTGGAGAGGTCTAGCTTCAGGACAATTGAAGAGATATTTCAGGTCTTTATCGAGTGTAAAGCTTCTTGAGCTAAAGAGACAACATCGTGAATTTGTCTTTTGAACTGAAATATGAATTGTTCCTCCGAGATAATGTAGTAAAGAATAGGATTTACCCTATTTGTGATGACCTTAGAGATAATCTTGTAAATCATATTACAACAAGAAATTGGGAGAAAATCCTCAAAAGAGATGACTTATTTTTTCTTTGGGATAAGGGCTCTAAACGTCTTATTAAAAGAGCCTAAGACTTTACCCGATTGTTGTGATTATTTAATCACTTTGAGCAAATCCTCCATTAACAACTCATAAAAACCTAAAAAAACAAATCAACAGTCATGTTGTCCGAACCCAGACTTTTACTTTTCTGGAAAGCCAAAAGGCTGAGTGAAATTCACTTTTGGATATATCCAATTTCAAAGACTCATTCTTTTCGCCCGTAATTGATTTAGGGAATAGTTCGATCACTTTTAAAATCTCAGCAATGGGGCACCCTGCCCTTTCCTTAAAAAGACTAAAAATAATATTTACCTGCTATTGCAATGTCTTCATGAGAGGATATTGCCTCCCCCTCTTGACTTTTTATTTCGCCAATTAAGTTTAGATTCTTGTGGTGCTGCGCATACATGTGAAAATATTTTGTGTTATTGTTGCCTTCTTTTAGCCAAATAGCTCGGCTTTTAAGACACCAATTTGCTTATTCCAATGCTAGCATATCCTGCTTTTTCTTCAATAATCCACATAGTGAGTCTTCTTCTTTTGACATTAGGGACCGTGCCAGCTTATCCACCAACAAAATCTCAAGCCTTACCTCAATTTCCTTCAAGGCTTGATGAGATTTTTCATTAAATGATAACGCCCAAGATTTGGAGAAAACATAATTTTTTTCAAGGTTTTGAACAAAATGTGACATATATGAGTTCTCGCTCTCAACTTCCAAATCCGACCAAGATTCCTTTATCATATTTTTGAACTCCTCCTCCTGCAACCAATTCTCATTGAATTTCAGAGGGGATGGTGGTTTTTTTCCACTCTTTACAACTTTCAAAAGAATTGGCATATGGTCTAATAAACCCCCTGCTGACACCCAGGAAGAAAAAGTCCAGGGATTTAAAAGTAAATACTCAGAAACAAGGAATCTATCTAGCTATTTTTCCACCAACTTATCCCCTTTGCGCCTATTCCATCCAAGTCTAAGATAACTTTGGGGGTTCCACATCAACCAGATGAATATCATAAATCCAGTGAGCAAAAATACCTTCCTAGGAATCCTTATGAGGATGACCACCCCATACTTCCCGAAGCAATAGAGTAAAATTCGAATCACCCCCAAGAATGACATTCGGGGCTTCTAGCTACCCCAACAAGCTCAAACCCTCCCAAAAGGGGATTATGTCTGCATATGGACCGTAAACAATGACCACCATGAATAATGAGTTTAAGCTTCGATCTTCCAAGTCAACCACAATTCCATAAGGGATCTTATTAACGAAATAGGCCTTTAATCGCAAGCTCCATGTCGTAAGCAAGCCCCTCGATAACCCTACTAAATCTAATGGACAAAAGGACCAATCCTTTAACCATGCTCGAACAACATCTTCGACATTATCCGTAGAACACATAGCTTCTTGAATGAATAAGACATATTACCCATGCATCTGCACAAGATTTTTGAGGGCTAATAATTTGTGGGAATCCCCAAACCCACGTGCATTGTATTAGAGAAAAATCGTTGAGCGACTTTTGATTACGCCATCCTCGCTCTAAGGGTCCACACAATGGTTCACTCTTTACCAGTCCTGACCTCTTTCTTCGCTTGGATTTGAGCTAAAGATAACAAATATTTTCTTCCCACCCCGCCCCTCGCAAGGGTCTTTTCAAAAGAAAAGCCTCCTCCACAATCTCCTAAAGACCCATTCTTGACCTTAGAGCTTAGCATGTAGTCAAATTTCAAAGATGGCTTTGGCAAGGAACTGACATATAAGTCAACAAAGAGGGGAATGGAGGACACTTGACATGGTTCCTTTTGAGAGGCTCCATCTTCTATGGACAGAGGGGTGTGGGGGTGTGAGAACCCACAACGTCCAAAGGAAAAGGAAACTCCACTTTAGGAGGCTTCAATTCCTTGTCAGAGGGGGAAAATGGCAGGGACTTAACACTTGACATATTTTGAACAACAATCATGCATGCATGATTTTCTGTACAATAAACTCCTTCAATGGACTTTTTAGAGAAATAAAGAGTTGGGATCCAAATATTACCATCCTTTGCTTCCATTTCGACCTCAGATGGAGTGGCTTTGTAAGAGTTACTTCGCTTGACCTTACAATTCCGAGACTCCTCACTACATCTACATTCGAACCCTTTTCAACATAAGCCTTCCTTTTCCATATCTTTTTGAATGATGAGAATTGAGATGGAGATCTATGACATTATGCTTGGAGATGTCCCACCTCGTGGAAACCAAAACATCTAAAAGGAACTCGCCAATAATCAATACACTGGTTCCATGAGAAACTGGCCCACACCAAATCAATATCATCCAATAAACCATCACGTGGATTAACCTCTACTTGCAGCCAAGCCCACCACCTATCCATTTTGGTGTCCCCATCCAATTCAAAACTACATAACCTTCCAATTGAATTTCCTATTTCCTTCATACACTCCTCCTACTAGAGAACCAACAACAAGTTAGAAAGGATGGCCCACACGTTAGAAGGCGTTAGAGGGTCCCTTGCAGGGTCGAAGTTTATGACCCACTCTTTGAGAATGAGCCCCGAAGGACCCCATCCCCATGTCCTACTGAAAATTTCTCCGATATCCTCTTTTGAACAAAATTTAAAAGAAATCCAACCCCACGTTAAAGTGTGGAAAACCAGTCAATACCCCAGGACCTCCACCTAATTTTCATCTATCCATTTCATTAAGAAATTGGGGCTCACATTTTTTCCATAGAAGTGCCGGACTTCCATTCTACCCAAAATCTCTAGGATCAAACCAATGGCTACGTCCTCTCCCACTACTATTTTCTTTCTTTCTTTACGAACCTTCCAACACATGTTCCTTGAGGCCTTCTTGTGGAAATAGGACGAATTCCATTGCAAAAAATAACATTAATTTGCATATTCATAAACAATGATAGAGAACTTATCTTCTAACAAAAGTTGGTCCAAAAATCTAGCTACATACGCGTCATTTTCCACCCAACCATGGATTTCTAGTGTAGATATCACCTCCAAATCAAGCTGTGAGGCCACCAAAGTGAAGAAACCGAGCTATAAGGTTCTATCTCTATAAACCCAACCCATCTTCTCTCATTTGCAGTGAATCTATTCATTATAGAGCACTCCAAGCATCTCATTCAACCATCAAACAATTGTACCACTCTCTTCCAATGGCCCACACAACACAAGGAATATCTTCCCTTTCTTTGTTCAGTAGTCCCTCATGGATATTCCTTCCTCTAGTTCACTTCAATGTGGGAAAAAAGAGCCCAATATATTGTATTCTTCTTGGGAATTCCTTGCAAGAACAATACTTGACTCTCAAGCATCTAAAGTCTAGTAAATGCATGATGAGTGATGGATTCTTAACTTGCTAACTAACCTCTATGCTCACCTACATCCATCTATCTTTCATCCAAGGTTTGTGATTTCTTCTTCACAATGTTGATTTGGTCAATTTCTAGATTGGTTCATGGTTAGTAGTGACAATAATGCATGGGCACCATGAAGTATGAATGTGAGAATACTAGAACCAACATAGATCCATCTTAACTTTGGATCTATAAAGCACCAAAAGGGATCAAATCAGTCAAGGTGCAAGCCTTCCTCAAAAATGGTTTCGCCTCCAAGGATTTGATTCATTTTTGCACTTGAGAGATTTGAAGTTAAGATGGCTCTATGTTTGTGATAACAACATATTGTATTGTCGTTATTTTCATTATGCAATAGATCCTTTGAAGTCACAAAATACATTGCATACTCATTATGTTGATTCTTTATCCATTATTGTGTTTTGTTGCAGATATAATATTGATAAGTACTTGGATACAATATAGTATGACAATGTGAGAGATTTTGAAAACATTAACAATTAGTGACATTTGAAATTATGAGTCAAATAAAAGGCCAAGCATTATTTTAGATTCAATGAGGATTGTATGCCAATTCACGCCATCCTAACATACCCTTGTCACGAGTGCTTTCTCTATTCGGTTATCTTGGTCTATGTACACTATTTATGTCAATGTTAACGAAAGAAAAAAAACTCGGTGGAATCTTATATTACATGCACTATGTTAATGGATCGTCATTGATTAATACTAGTTGTTTTTCATTTCCAACTCATTAGACAACCATTATCCATGGAAGAACAAGTAATATGTGAGTTGTAATGTATTATCACACACAAACACACACACACACACACACACACATGGGTGTTTTTCTATTTCCAACTCGTCACATTCAACCATTAGGTTGCACATATAATTTGGGTATTTATTCAATCATTACATTGCATATATAATTTGTGTTTTTGTTATTCAAACTCGGGACCTCAACCTAGTCAAACATGTATTTTGTAAACCATATAATACTACATGAATGAATCAAAACAAACCACAAATTTTCTACATGGAAAAACCAACTCTATAGCAATTTTGTGTCCAATAATATTACATCAAGACAACAATATGTGGAGATTCTCTTGCTCAGGAATTATGACAACACGTAGTATTTATTTAATGCACTTGCATCCTTCTTACATGAGCCATAAATTACATATATACAAAGTGATCAAATTGTAAAATATTTATGTAGAATGATCAAAATATATCAAAGCGAGGATGTTGTTTACTTGTATTTTGAAATTGGGATGATGTTGTTGACATGTTATAAATATTGGTTTTTTACATATATTTCTTTTACATAAAGTCAACATAGAAATGTTTTACTTAAGGCCAACATTGAAATAAATTTTTGGTGTATATGTGTGTATTAGCTCCCTATTGAGCATGAAATTATGCATTCCCTTCATACCAGGCTGTAGAAAGCATCTCTCATCACAATGAATACCAGAGTGAATGATGGTGACATAAATGAGGGGAATGATGGATGACATTACTTCTAATAAGAGGAATGTAGGACTCCTACACTTCTCCATAATGATTGTACTCAACCCACACTTCCATAACCACATGAAAATACTTCTCCACCAACTTCCTACATGCATTCAATGATTGGTTTTATAATTCAAAGGAGGTGGATGGCTTCATTTAAGGTACATGGTGGAAAAATATGAGATCTAAGGATGACATTTCACAATAGAGGATTTACTTTCCCATATGCAGCCTTTCATCCCTCCCCTTTGGTGGAATCATAGCTCCTTTCATTCTCTATGCACCCATCTTGAACCATTATATATTATATTCTAACATTAATATTTACATAGCTTGATTTCACAAATGGAAAGCCTACCATACGGTCTATATAAGTATATTTACATCATACATACCTAGCCATTCACTAGTCGAGCACATGGCTAGCCATTTACTAGTCGAGCCTTGGCCTAGAGCTTCACATTAGAAATGCATACTAGCATTTTTACTTCAATTACACTTGGGCCATTTATTTAAGCTCACATCGTTGAACTCATATCATTATAAACACACATTTAAAATTTATACTTAAATTGGCCCAATACATTTCAAGGGTCAAAACTAGAATACTACATTAAAAAGAAACATATAGAAAAGATATTCTGAGAAATCACTTAGTTGTGTTAGTGCTAAGAAGACTCCAAATCATCCAAAATCAATGACAAACTATACTCAAATCCATGAAAAAAGACCTCAGGTTGTAGGCTCAAAACATCAATAAATAGAAATAAATGAAATTATAAAAACTCCAACAAACTCTATCAATACTTCATACCATGAATTCTCAATGGATTTAATGATGATACCAATGTAATAAAAACTTTGAAATAGCCTAAGAGCTATACGAAAAGGGAAGGGAGCTTTGTAATCATTGTATGTAAACAACTCTCGAGTTCTTGTTAAGTGAAAGGGGTTTTCCTCTAGTTGAAAAGTGTACTTTGTGTATAAAAATGTGTGAACTCGAGACTATGTTAGTGGTTTTACTTTAAATCATAAAGTAATAATAAAATCACATAAATTTCTTAAATACCAAAGAAGTAGGAATCCTTGCCCCTAAGCATGACCAAATTTGGAAAGACAACCAAATAATGAGAAAGAAGATACACTATTATTGATATTGATATGAACGTAACCAAATGTAAATTTGAATGTAACAATGTAAAAATGGAACGCTCATAAAATATGGATAATAAAAATAGTTTATAATAGTATTAAGATGTGCTTATTTTAATTAATAATATTGTTACAACTTGTATAACACTTAGTAGGATAACATTAGAAGATGTATATAGTTTCATGTGATAAAGTTAATATTTTTTAAAATTATGGGAATTCATAATTTATTATATATAATATTATATAATGTAAGTATAATCCACTAACACATATGGATAGGTTTTATTTGATGATATTATTATAAATGATGAATACAAAGTTATTTTGAATTATTGAAATTGTAAATATTAAATATTAATATTTAAGGATTAAATTATAATTTTATTTGAACAAAAAAGTATTTAATCTACCTTATAAATAATAAATAATACAGAGAAACTAATATTTTTTTTAAATTATAACAATTATGATAGAACATAAAATAGCCTTGTGTACAGTATGATAATAATTATAATAGAACATAAAATTACCTTGTATTACCGAAAAGAAGCCGATTTCCACTCACAATTAAAAACATGAAAGTAAATGCCAAAATATGTTGATTTCAATTCACACTTTGAAAGCATGAAAGGAAATGCACACGAAACGAAATAGAGAAGAGATTACCTCAAAAATCAAAGCATGCGTGAAATTGGAAGGGCATAACACAAACTGAATAAGGGAGGATTGTGGTCTGAGCGGCACCAAATATCAATGTTTAAGGAAAATCATTTTTCATAGGTATTCATAATATGAAACATTAATACTTATGGTTATAAGTAATGGATATGGCTCGATAAGGTGTTTGGGGCATTTAATATTGATATTTTCATAGTTTATAAATAATATTTTATTAATTTTAAATTTTAAAATATTAATAAATTTAAATAATATAATAAAAATATAAAAATATTATTATTTAAAAAAAAATATTAAATTTAAAAAAATCAAAATTATATCATATGTTTTATAAATAATATTTTATTAATTTTAAATTTCAAAATCAGATTTTAAAATATTAATAAATTTAAATAATATAATAAAATATAAAAATATTATTATTTTAAAAAATCATTAAATTAAATAAATCAAAATTACATGAAAGTGGTGATAATCAAAACACTAAATGTGAAATGAGCAATGCATGACAATTATTGATAAAGGAAAATTCAATTTGGATCAATGTTAAATGAAGGTCCTTGGACACTGAAAAGAGATTAATTGACACACCTAGGGCTCTCTAAAATTTAATATCCTATGAAAATTTTTCATCAATCATCCATAACAACATTGGAACTTGAACTTTGGAATTCCAAGTTTAAGGTATAAATTTTATTGTTACTTCTAGTACTTAAACAAAATTTTTTATGATGTTTTTTTTTTAATTGTTTTTTTTTTATTAGGTTTTATATTTATGTTTGCCTGTCATTTAAATAATATGTACTATATGTGTTTGTGTTAATTTTTGTTGTAATACAAGAGTAATTTTTGTTGTGAATGGGGAGATGTGGAGAGGGTACATCCAAACTATGAAGAAGTTCCAAAACCCACTAGCAACTGAAATTAATAAAAACAAGTATTGTAGAACTTGTTGCTATTAGCAATGTCATGAACATAAATATACTGAGATTCATGCTTCTATTATAACAACAATTATCTAATACCTTTGTATAGACACATGCACAAGAATGGTCACAACAATCAAGAATGGGAGAGGGTGGCTAGATTTCAAATCATCTGGTAATAGCACAAGCATCTACTATCTTCACCATCACTCTCTGATTTCTGTGTGGAAAATCTCCCAAAGTAGGTCATGTGGTGCCAATTTCCATTTAAAAACTTCAACAACACAAGTTGCCTACTATCTTCACCATCACTCTCTGATTTTTGTGTGGAAAATCTCCCAAAGTAGGTCAAGTGGTGCCAATTTCCATTTAAAAACTTCAACAACTAGGATAAGTGCTCTTGTCTTACCCTTTAATGATGACTTGTTTTACCTTGAGGCTTCAATATCCTCTACTACCAACACTAAAGAAACTATATAAAAAATCTCAAAATAAAACAAAAAATCCCTATTTCACCCAAACAAACAAGAAAAGTCACTTATATTATTTTTATTGGACAACAAAAAGACTCTTCAATCTGAATACTCTTTCCCCAAAGGTCGGTATTCTATATAGCAAACTCATGGCCCATGGGTGTGGGCATGTCATCTGAATCTCAAACTTGAAGCTTCAGGGCTCACCATTCACAATCTTGGATTGCAATTTGCATGATGTGATTCTCCATCTTTAAGCTTCAGGTGCAATTTGCATGATGTGAGTTGCAATGGAGATGGGTTTTTTCTAGCATGTCCAAAAACCCATTGTAGACACACACTCTCATCTCAAAATCTCAAGGACATAGACCTAGTCTATGCTTATCTAAGTAATTAGAATTTCATTTCAACACTATGGATGTAATTTCTCAAAATCTCAACTAATGAAATTGTTGATTTGTTTTATTTTTTTATTTTCTGCAATCCTATTTCTCCTATTTAGAAATGCTTACAATTTCGTTTATAAAATCTAAAATTATATATATATATGTAAATTTTTAACCCTCTAGTTTATTTTATTCAACGGTTTTAAAAATTAAACAAATGATATACAGATTTAAAAATAAACTGTATATGATGTTTCAAATAATCTAAAAGAAGAAAAATACTGTCAAATTTAACCCTGGCCACCGCACATGAGCGTGGAAAGGGCGTTCGAAGTCAGTTAAAGTATAATGATGGAAACTTTGAACCATACACACCCGGTTATAAAGTATAAATGTTTTGTATATTGGATTTTATGTGGTTGGATTTAAAATTATGGTTAATGTTTTGTATATTGGATTTTATGTTGTTGGATTTAAAATTATGGTTATAAAGTAGTAATGTTTTATATATATTGGATATTATGTTATGGATTTAGTTAAATGTTTTGTTTTTGGTGTTTTTGGTTGGGATTTAAATTTGAACAAAATTTATATTTTTTTGTTGTTTAAATTGTATTTTTAAATGTATAAATGGATTGAGTATGTTGAAAACATTTTTGAGGCATTTTCATTGTACAAATTTAATCACTCAAATCTTCAGATCCAATTATTTATCACCCAATTTCTAACAAAATCAAACTAAAAAATCACCTAAAAACAACCAAAAGGTAGAACGTTTATCCTAGATTTAAAATTATTTAAATCTGATTGCTTAAAACTCAAAGCATTGTAGACGGATATTGATTGATCGCCGAAAACTTTGGTTGTAGCGATAGGTCAAATAAAACCGTCTTCCAAAATTTAGGAAGATTTAACTTTAGTCTGACAAAATTTAGGAAGATTTGTCTTCCAATTTATGAATTGACATTGATATTGAGTGATTATAATTTTATATAAACATTAAATGTTCCGTAACCAGATAGCTTAAACAAAGCTGTCCGCCTGACAAAAATGTATGAAGATTTGTCTTCAAATTTATGAATTGACATTGATGTTGAGTGATCATAATTTTACATAAAATATTAGTGTAAATTTGAAAACCATTGATCGCTCTTTAATTTAATTTCTTAATCATGTGCATACGGAAATTGTCAGATGAAGGGTCTCTCTTTTCTGCGATCATGTGCGCCCGAGAAGGTTGAAAGCGTCAACCACGTCATCTACCTCTTCTCTCCATGTGCGGGCAAAGGAGCCTAAGAGGAATCGCAGGCCGATGAAGTAACGACTTAGGGGTTTGGGATGCTCAAAATTCAGGCATCTCATCGAAATCGATTTGGCAAAACCATGGATTGAAAACGCCAATCTTCAACGAAGGAAATTAGGTAGACAAATTTGGCGTTTAGGTGGACATTTTAGGCGAAATATGAATTTCACTGACAATCTTTAACTGAATATAAACAGGGAAGCATCGGCTGGAAGAGCTTATCTAGGACTTATGAGTTCGGTGGAAGATTTTTTTAAGTTTTGACTCACTCGGCAGTGGCTGCGTGTAAAATCGCAGTCTCACGTGAACGAGGACCTGTTCAGACGAACAAAGTAATAATACGCACCGCCTCTGTTACTTACACGCAAAGGGATCCTACAAGCAAATTTAGCAATTAACAGAGGCGGTGCGTATTATTACTTTGTTCGTCTGAACAGGTCCTCGTTCAGGGAGCTAAACTGTGAGAAATCTTAGTGCGAAATCCGAATTAAGCTCTTTCCGAAGCTAAATTTCGACTGCTAACATCAAAATCACACGAAAAGCGCTGAAATTGTTCAATTTTGAAGAAAGAAAGAAGCACGCCTTAGCCAAGCAAACTATGGAAATAAAGCAAATGCAACAGCTACCTAGAAATCTACAAGATCATAATACAAATCGGGCATAAGCTCCCAGTACGTAGAAGTATAGCTATAGATAAAGATGACTTATTTAACATTGCATGCCAGGGAGCTAAACTGTGAGAAATCTTAGTGCGAAATCCAAATTAAGCTCTTTCCGAAGCTAAATTTCTACTGCTAACATCAAAATCGTACGAAAATCGCTGAAATTGTTCAATGCAACAGTTACCTAAAAATTTACACGATCAGAAGACAAATCGGGCATTATCCGTAAGCTTCCACTACGTAGAAGTATAGCTATAGATAAAGATGACTTATTTAACATTGCAGGTCAGGGAGCTATACTGTGAGAAATCTTAGTGCGAAATCCAAATTAAGCTCTTTCCGAAGCTAAATTTCTACTGCTAACTTCAAAATCACACGAAAATCTGAATTCAAAATCACATACAGAAATCTTACCAGAAGCCACCCCGTCCACAGAAATCAAGGAATGCTCCACTCTCTTCCCCTCCTATTAGAAGAAGCCTCTTTTTTCCGTAATCTTGTCGAAAATGCTCCGTATTCTGAGATTCTGGGAACCCGAAAACAGTTTGAAATGAAAATATTTTGTCATTCTGTCGTTAAATCTTATCCTGAAAACATTTCGGCTCACTTCGATGAAATTCCAATTCGGCAAGCGATCTGTTAAACGAAATTCTTGACCGATATAAAAACGCGCTGTATATTTATGTGATTTGAACATCAAATGTCCGGGAAAGAAGGATGTAGCATCTTACATCATCTTAGAAATTTATGATCGTTATTGGGGGCATATGCCAGGACAAGAGAGACAATCACATCATGCTGAATCAAAATTGAAATATTCATTTATATACTCGTACTATAACCTTACAATACTTAATATGTGGCCCTCCCGTGCGTGGGTCCACAAGTTTGTAAGTCGCAATTGCCCTAGTTGAGGACGCAACACTAGAGACAAACGTTGACCTTCGTGGAGAAACAAACACGGTAAATGAATAGATTCTTATCACCCGTTGGTGTAAGATTTAGTGTGAGGTCTACAATCTCAAGCTTTTGCTACTTCACTCAAAGCCCATGTCACTATGTATGTCACTATGTCAATGGTTGAGTAATAAATTTAGCAAGAGGTCTACGAATAAAGTGGTCTAAGCTTTTAACATTTCACAATGTAATGGGCCTCACGAGCATATTTATTTTTCATAATTATTAAATAGTTTGATTTAATTTCATGTTTATGAGTCATCGAATTTGATTAATGAACTCAAGTGTAATAAAGACGGGCAAAAGAGAGTTTATTAATCAAATTTGATTAATGAATTCATGAAATAACGTTGGATGTTCTTCTTAACAAAGATGATCTTCCTAGAGATGTGGATTTGATATTTTGAAGATGTTTAAGAGGATTCCGATTCCTTTGGGGATTCCTCTCTAGGAGCCTTTCATTGGGGATTTGATCTCTTAAAGATGTTTAAGAGGGTCCAATTCCATTTTGGATTCCTCCAGAAAGTCAGAGTGATCCTCTAGTTTTAGAGTTGAGTTAGGGGTTTGAGATTTTCATGGTGTCATTTCTAGTTATAATAAGTGTGTTTTGATATGGGTACAAAATATTTTTTTGGGGAATATGGTTCTTAAATATCATATCACAATGGATTACAAAGATACATACAAACATAAAGGTAATTTTTATGCATTCCTTCACTAGGTTATCATTATGTTGTTAAGATTAATTAAAGTTTTTAACATAAGGGTAAGAAAGAGTTCAGTGTCAAAGATTAGCCACAACAAAATAAGGGTAAAAACATCCCCGACTCTTTATAACAAAAGACATATCAAAGATAACCAACCTCAATACAACCATTCAAAACCACATGTAAATAAGAAGAATGAGAATTCAAAGGACATGGACAAATGGTACAACGTCGATTAAACTGTGGCACAACAATGATGAAAGTTCATGCTAGGAAATCCTTATTGATGGAGTCGAAAACCTTGAAATCTAATTCAATCTTGACGCTGCTAGATACCAAGGATAGGGAGAAGTAGATGTTATTACCGACACCGCTAAGGTCCACCCAAATGAACTAGAGAAGCCCAAGGAAGGGGAGCATCTCTTGCACTCACATATGTGGATGACGGGGACACTGCTACATTTCATTGTTGACAGTGATATATCCATAAGAATTTGATTTTAGCAGAGATCATTAAGAAGATGAAGCTTCCAATGATACCACACTCTGATCCATACAACATTGTTTGGTTGAGCCATGGATGAGAGATTTGTATCAATTAACAATATTGCCTAGAATATGGCATCAAGCCCTCTAAAGATGATGTATTGTGTCACATTGCTCCACTCTATTGTTGTTATGTTTTATTAAAACAACCATATATGTGGAAGCATCATGTTTTTTTAAAAGTCTAGGCCTCAAAGTGTCATTATCACTCAAGGATATTAGCTCTATAAGATACCAAAGACAATGTCTATTATCTCAATATAATGATAATCTTTGAGACTAGGAGATTTCTCCTCTTTATGGTTCAATCAAAAGGAGTAAAGAAAATCATTGTGATCACCAATGCCTTTGCAATGGGTCCATTTATGCAGTAGAGACAAGTAGGTTAGTTGGTCGAAGAATATAGAAATATATTGACCTAAAATACAAGAGTAGTTTTGCATTGCGAGGTAAAGCATGCGCTTGATTTGACATAGTGTGACTGTCTACATAATGGCCATGTATATATAAGATATCTTATGGGGAATGACAAGATTTATACCCAATGGCCATGTATACATCTGTAGTTGTTTTGAGGGTAAGGTTGGTTCTATTCGTACAAAGGATTGCTTGGTGGTGACATTTTCAGGATCATTATTAGTATTGGGTTTCAAACCCCTTTTTGGCCCCTTTAACAATCTTGAGATATTTAGGAGTGATAAGGATTCTTAATATGTATTGGAATCTCATATTATTTGTGTTGTGAGACCTTAGTATATGATAAAAATAATTATGGTTTGTCACCGCTTGGTTTCTTATTATTCCACTTGGTTTGCTATTGTTGATGGTAGTTGAGATCTTGTCTCTAACTAGATATATTATTGTAATTAGTTACTAGTTTTTATTAGCTTGTTGACATTTTCTTTCTAAGCTTGTTAAGTTATGTGCTATTAGAAGTATGCTAGTTTTCTTGATGTAAAAGCTATATAAGCTTGTGTATTTATTATTTAAAATTGATTCAGAGATATTATTCTACACATATTGTGTAGAAATCTACTCAAGTGGTTTTGATCCACGTCATTGGTATTAGAGAAATTTTGATCCTATTAGGGATTTGGGTTCAATGCTCTTCCATTTCGTTTGAATTTGATCATTGGAGATCGTTGTATGTCTCTCTCTACAACTTTATTTGATATTACATGCAATACACTATAGATATACTTCAATAATCTTCCCACAACTATAGATATACTTCAATAATCTTGAATCTGTTACAATAAAAAAGAGTAATCGATAATGGAAATGATGGCATGGAAGTTGAAGTGGAAGCTTACACAAATTATTACACCATGAAATATATGCATATTCAACATATGTCGATCCACTGTCAAGCCTGATCCTATAGAAAAATTTTGCTCTTACTCGTCGATATAAAGACATAAAACACAAAGAGATCTAAACTCTGATGTCAAGTATGATGAACCCCTAAATTGGAAACTCTAATATGCTCTTCAATCAATCAACATGTGGTCATTTTCAAGAAGAATGTGGTCTCATTCAAGGCCACATGCCTCAAGAGAATCAATCATGTATAACCATGATCTCGTCATTGGTGAGTTTATGATTTATAAATGTGTGATTTATGGCCCTCATGTCTCACCAACATGAATCTTCCACGGAAAAGAAATCCAATATCTATTCTAGAAACAATTTAAAGATCTTTATCTTCAAAATTGGCTCCAAGGCTTTTTTCTCAAGTCGGTTCTAAGTGCATAGATGACATGGCATATATGGAAAAAATCTTTTCTAATTTATCTTCTAGTGCTGATTTGTTTATTACATTGTTAAAATGGATGCCCTACCAAATAACCATTGAGACTTAATGAACAAACCAATATACAAATTATACTATTAAATGAAATAAATAATGCATTGTATATTGGAACGTGCAAACAAAACTCAAACACTTATTAATCTGTTCATCTACAAATTCAAATGCCTTTGTTATCATAGTAGCTAGGAGGAATCTCTATGATTGATAACACCACTTTTCAAAATAGAGGTTGATTTTGGTGTTTTTAAGCCAAAAATATGGGTTTTTAGAGCTAGAGTTATTTTGTTGAGGTCACAATTCTCGTCAAGTCAGTAACTATGTTACCTATGAAGAGTTAAGGGGACTCAATAAAGTCGCCTTGCTACAACATTGTATTCCTCCAAAAGCCTGAGGTAGTTTATTTATCACACGTGCAGATCTCTCCCATGATTTCTCCATTGTTTGTATCCTTGACAATGACTCGCGGTAGAATTTGATTGCTAAATCTATTGTTGACAAGATACACTTGCTAGTGGACGCTCATCCTCATCCTTATGCACTTGGATGGAAGGATAATGGTTTATCTTCCTTGATCATTCCTACACACTGCCATATTTGATTTTGGTCCTAAATTTGTGGAGAAAGTCACTTGCGATGTGACCAATATGGACGTTGTGGTGTTCTTCATTAGTAAATTGGAAGACGCATAGATTTTACCCAGATTTATTTCAGAAATGATAGATTACAACCACAATAGCTAAACAAATAACCAAAATACTACAAAAGTTATACCTTTATTGATGAGATAAATGCTCAGTTTCCTCTTCGAGGGGGAAACCTCCATTTGAACAGAGGTTCGATTATAATATACTTCACAAGACATCTCATTACATTACTTCTACTTCTTTATATAGTTATACCTACCTCCTAGGAACATTCTAGAGAATGAACTTTCTAGTAGGTGAAACCTTCTTACAATTATTACTTTCACACTATTAAATGGGCCTTATTTAATAGAGATTATCTCCATACATAACAAAATTTCTATCTACTTAGGGGGTTAGGGTAGGACCCTAACATGCCCCCCCGCCCCCTTAAAAAATGACATTGTCCTCAAGGCTAGAGATGGGAGAATTTCTGAAGGATCTCTATTGGTTCGCATGTGGCATCCTCAAATAGTGTATCCTTCCACTATATAAGAACTTCCTGGATAGTGTGTTAGCAAATAAGATGTTCTCTTTTGTCAAGGACAACCTTGAGGTGCAATCAAATGGAACCTTCTTCATCTAGTTCTAGAAGGCTAGTTTGAATACAAAAATTAGATACAACCACTTTCTCTAAGAAGGATACATGAAAGATTGGAATAGTTTTTGAGTGGCTTGGAAGTTCCAATTTGTAAGCCACTAGCCCAATACGTTTGAGGACCTTAAAACTTTATAGAAATATTCTAGTGGTGGTTGTCTTTGAGTGAGGTGTGATTATAAGGCTACAAACAAAGGAACAACTGATCCCCTTATTCAAATTGTGTTTTGGAACAATGTTGCTCACCTTATTATTTGATCTGATTTGGATCCATTACTAATTTATCCTTGAGAGTGCATAGAATGTCAACCCATTTGTGAGGGTTTTCTTGATCTCCTTCACCTTAGAGACTCTGGGTAAGTAGGATAGTATTGATGGGGGCTTTTGACCATAGACAACCTCAAAGTGAGACATTCAAGTGGCACTGTGAATGTCTACTATTAATTTGTATTGTACCACTATTTATCTAGGGTTAACCATTGAACCCATTGGGATTATTGTTCTTAAGTAAAGCACCTCAAATATTCTTCAAAACACTTGTTGACAACTTCAGTCTAACCATCAATATGGGGTGATAGGAAATGATAAGATTCAATTGAGTTCCCTAGAGTCGAAACAACTCTTGCCAAAAATTGCTAGTGAAAATGGGGACACATTCCATCACAATAGATTACAACATACCATGGAGTTTAAATATATTATCCATGAAGACTTGAGAAATCATGGAGGCTTTAAAGGGGTGTTGTAGGGAACAAAAATGAGCATATTTAGAAAAATGATCAATCACAACCATGATGATGGATTTATTGCCAGATTTGGGTAACCCCACAATGAAGTCCATCGAACTGTCAATTTGTATAGTGAGTGGAATGGTAAAGGTTGTAGTTCACTTGAAGGTTTCATTGTTTCTCCCTTGTGTCATTGGAAAATGTCATAATATTCCACAAAAGTGTAGATGTCCTTCTTCATGTCTTCCCAAAAAATGAATGTTTGATCCTTTCATATGTTTTATAAAAGATGAAATGATATATTGTTGGAGAGGTGTGGAGTTTAGATAACATCGTGGATTTAAAGGTTAGATTGCTTGTTCAAATACAAATGCCTTTTATAGGGAATTTATTCATTTTTCCAAGTGTATCTCTAACATGTTGGGGGTGCCATTTGAAGTTGTTGTATTATTCAAGCGGTCTTGGGATCGTTGAACCATTCTTTGTGAATGTCATTCAAGAAATTTGCTACAATGAAGGAGAATGAAAATAGGGACCCTTCCTCTTCATACTTTCAAGAGATAGCATCTACTACTCCTTTTCCTTCTTATAAAATTTATCATATTCACATCCCAATATTTTGGTGACCCGTTTCTGTTTCTAGAGGGATGAAATACTTTTCTCTAGGAAGTATTCCACACTACGATGATATGTTTGGATTTGGAAATTTTTCCTAAGAAAGTATGGACACCAAATACCCACAACATGCAATATAGCCATCATTTATTTTTCACAAGTGGATTTTCCCAAGTGCCTCTTGCAGAGTTGTTTGTTGGTAAAGGCCAATGGCCTTCCTTCTTGCATGAGTACTTCTCTAATGCCTTTATTATATGTGTAACGTTATAAGTCAAATTTCTTAGTGAAGTCTAATAGAGTGAGTATTGGGTTTGTACACATAGCATTCTTGAAATCCTAGAAATCCTGGTTCACAACTTCATTCTGGCAACTGAAAGAATTTTTTTAAAG
>WSFP011390384.1:0-28169 GCA_009831015.1 Picea engelmannii | reverse complement strand
CAAGCTTGGGGCATAAATGTGTAAGGTGTTCATCGGTACAAAGTTTACAAGGAAACTTCACCTTACGTTTCTCTTTCTTTCCCTCTCCAACATTATTATTCAGCTTCCCATTATTATCATTGTCCTTGGGTTTATTACCATTTTTCCCACCCTTACGATTATTTCAACCTTTCCTTTTATTCCCTCCTGGTTGCTGGTCACCATTTGGGTTTTTTGATGATTGCACAGAATGCACATTCGTCGAATGAGTGGGATTACAGGACACAGATGAAGCTGGCCCTCCAGAAGACTGGCCTAGAGACAAGTTCTTCAAGTGGCTTGTCGCAAAGTCTGCAGACTTTACATTGGTGGAACCTACAATACCATCGGCATGAGATTCAGGTTTAGGGTTTGGTGAAACCTACAATACCATTAGCAGATTAAGCGTGGCCAGAAAAGGGAGGCGAGGTTGCGACATCCAGACCCAACCTCCCATGAAAGATTATGCATTGGGAATTGTGTTCCATCCAGGATTCTGGTAAGAACCATATCCTTGTCCGGAATTATAAGGCCCTCCTCAGGATGATTCATATAAGGTAGGTTGGGCATCATTCTGGCAGGAATTTTATGATGAGGATTATGAAACTTTCCCCCAGCCAGATTAGATCTGGGCTTGGGGTTATAAAAACTACTCCCAACTGGATTAGATCTAGGTTGGGGTTTTCCCAAAGTGTAAGATTGACCTCCTCTAGGTGGGAACCTAGAGGATTGAATTGGATTTATCATGCCAAAAGTATTGGTCAGAATCGACACCAAGAAGGTAGGAATATAGGACGAAACTTGTCCGCCAGGCTGGTTGTTCCACCCAGTAGTAATAGGATTAGACCCAGGGTTAAAAGCAAGAACACTTCCTAAATAAGGGTTCATTTGAGCGATATGAGAACCACCAAACGGAAAAGGAGTATAAGGAGGTGTAGTGCCCCCAAGTCCCATGCTAGTTTTAGGACCAACAGTTGGGATGGCATTCGAAAACTATGAAGTAAATTTGGCCATGCCATAGGAAAATGGATTAGAAGCCATAGGGATGGACTGAACATTGTAACTGAGCAAGTGGCCAAGCCCCCCAAAAGGGTGTGAGGAAAGAGATGGAGCATTAACTATAGGTCGAGGCATAGTACTGATAGGTGCCTCTGGTGCTGCAATTGTAGTGGTTGCAGGAGTTGAAGGGGTGCCACAAGTCTGAAAGGTGGATGTGTGTGTACCATGCCTAATAACTCTATGCCTTTTAGAAGGCAAGAACTTGAAATCCGATGGTAACTGTAACAATCGACGGGACCGACGGGGATGCTGGTTCGACTCCATGATGACTTATTACAATAAAATTCAAATGGCCAATATGCATGCAAATGAGCTAAAGTGGATGAGTGGCCTCCCTCGCTAAAGAAGGTATGTCTCATCCAAGAGGGACTTGAGAATCCCCACTAAATTTTGGAGGTAACATAATTAGTTATAGGGGCCCTCGTGGGCTTAACAACCAGTCGGTCAGACCCCCCAGAGTGGTAATCCTCCATAAAGGTTCTATGTTGTCCAACCCTTATTTGACCCAGGGTACAAGTAGAATAACCCCTGCAAGTAACCTATCAGGTACCTAAGTCAAGCAACTAATAATCCACTATATAACTGATGCACAGGCGAGCAGTCGTAAGTTTGGATCACCATATGGGCAGGGTAGAAAAGCCTAAAACCTTGAAAACACCGCCTCTCATGGAGGTATGGGGACTAGAAAGATCCCCATATACGAATGAATCCACATAAATATTTCTGACGCTAGGAAAATATCCGGGGGATATCCCTTCAACCAACTTTGGGCGACCTTGTGATTAACTCTAGTGTGAGCGAAGCCTCCTAATCTTACCAATTATACAATGAAATTCTCAACTCCCTTTATCAGAAACATATGTTGATTTAATTGCCTTGGAGAAGTTTACTCACAAAATCCTATTCCAAGGCACTAAATCCTAGACTATTGTTTGCACCCCAGAAAATAAAATCGTGACTAATCAATTTTAGTTTAAAGCGTAAATTTTATTGGCCATGATTACTCAAAAAGGTATGGAAGTGAAACTCATGATGTTATGACTCTGCAAGAAAGTAAATATGAATATAATGCAAAGTCTAACTCTAATTTTTCAATGAATGATATGCTTATAAAAATAATTCAATTTTCGATTTCAACTCTGCAATTCAGAATTAAAATGAAATCTTTCACTAAATGAGCTAATCTAATGATAAAGATTCCAAAAGACAAAAATGCCAACCAATGCAAAATGCCTATTTTTTTGTATTTTCAATATACAAAAAAGAAAATGCATGGACTGATAAGAAACTTGATATATAAAAATTCTATTGTGTATAAAAGCAATAACTTAAGAAGAATACCAAGTAGCCAAGAAAACAACCTAGAGTACAAGGAAAATAAAAAATGAAAAGATGAGAAAGACTATGCCAAAAAATTCAACTCCAAACAAGTTTCCTGTCAACCCATAAAAGCTTAAAAGGCACTACAGAGACCTAAAAAGGCTCAACAATCGTCAAATCCCACCCAGCAAACACCAAACCAAGAAAACAAACAAGGAAAATTGGTATACACGACTGTTCAGGAAAACAGAGCGTATATATGTAGCTTGCAATGAGACCGCCCATGTGTATACACAACTATCAGGGTAATAGGGCGCATACAAGCTTTAAAAGAAGGCCATGCAAGGGGGAAAAAGGATAAAAACTTAGACCCAGAGTGAACAAAATCTGTCAAGCAGAGATATGACAAGGACCATAAAGGAAAAAGAGCAATGTAAGGAGAAACAATAATTCAAACCCTTAAAAAGAAAATCTCCCCAATGGAGTCATCATTTCTGTAACAAGGGGAAAACTCTTTATGGCTAGGGTAAACCACAACAGGCAGGTATGACTACAGAAATCAACTCAGTTCCAACATATGCTATATAAATTAATGTGAAAGATAAGAAAGAGGCCTACCTGGATCCAACATTTGATGATAGTCTATCGCTGAGCACTTCGACTGAAAGCTTTATACCTGCAACAAGTTTCCAACAAACAAGTAGAGCAATCATATAGTGATAATATAAATGGTTTAGCACATTAGATATCATAATCCATTAATAAACATAAAAAACATGCCCATGGATAATAATAATATATTTTCACGATACCAATTGGACGAGAAAGGAGTATTTCTATTAATCAATGATCAGCAGAAGCGAAAACATTATAAACTTCCATGTCGACACAGTTCGAAATCGAGAAACCATGTTCCTTTAAGCTAGGTCTCCACCACTTCAATCCTCCATCAAAGGAAAGCTCATAGAACGGAGACAATGAGGTTCTCTCAATAATAAAGGAAGAGCTTGGGGGTTGAACACTATGTTCAGACTTGAGGGACAAAAGGATGCAGACTCAATGTGAAGTAATTTCTCCATAGTAACTTTGCTCTCAAAGTTGAATTCTTTCTCCTCTTTTCCATAGTTCATAATTGTCTCATTTATAGCCTTCAAATGGAATTGAAGGGCCAAGTCAGAACGTTTCTAGTATATGGAAGGCCAAGGATCAGAGATCTCCTGTCGTGACATGGAAACTTGACTTCATTTTTGTATTTTCTGGCACAAATCCCAATGTACACAGGTTGTAGTGGAGCATCCTGCATATACGCATGTTGTATAGTCGATAGGGCGCGTATATGTGGAAAAATACTTATTTTTATCTCTAGAATCATCAAAAAGGGATGACAAGTCTACATAGGGAAATGTAAAAAGTCCCTTTGTGCAAGATTGCAATGGCGAGGCAAATCTTGCTATAATAGCTACGAACAATCTTCTTTTTCTTTTTTCCAAGTATAGTAAACTATATACATATCTCTTTACTGTGCAATGACTTCCTAAGTATTATGAGTTTGAATGTCCTTATATAATTTCAGTCGACTCCCATTGATCATTCCTCTGAATTATGTACCTCCTAAATCTTTCAACTGTACATCTCCCCCATTTGTGACAATATTCACTTCATATGGTCCCAACTAATGCCTTTTGAATTTTCCTGGGTGCTGAAGAAATTTACTGTCATACACCAAGACTAGGTCTCTCTCCTTGAAACTCTTCCTTTTAATATCTCTTTCATGCCAATATTTGTCCCTTTCTTTCTATACTTCTTGGTGAAATCCTGCTAGAATCATACCTTGTTCCATCACCATCAGATGACTTGGCCTTTCTTGTACTACACCTAATTCTGTCATTTTAGCGATTTTTGCTACACGCAAACTAGGTACCAAGAATTCTAATGGCACCATTTCTTCTTATCCATACACCAACCTGAATGGTGTCTTCCCTGTCAACTTTTTGCATGTAGTCATGTATGCCCATAATATTGTTGGTATCTTCAAGTCCCAATCGTCCCTATTGACATTGCAAAACTTTGTCAATGCATTCTCTAAGATCTTATTAAAGTCTTCCATTATTCCATTTGCTTGAGTGTGATATGGTGTAATCTTTTGATGATAGACTTCAAACTCCTCATTCATAGCCTTGATAGTACTATTGATGAAGTGAGTTCCCTGGTCACCATCAAAATCATTGAGCATCCAAATCTAGTGATCACTTGCTCAAACAGTAAGTGTGTTGTTGTCTCTGCACTACAATATTTTACTAGTGCTACTTCTGCCCATCTCGCTAAGTACTATGTCGCAGTAATGATATACCTTTCTCTTGACCTCTTTGTTGGTGGATTAATTGGTCCCACAAAATATATTGCACATTTTTTTAATACTTGCAAGGTTACTTGTGGTCTTAGTGGCATCTAATCCTATCAATTAGGTTTACCAACCCTCTGACATACATCACATCTCTGGCAGTAATCCTTTGCATCTCTATGGATGGCTGGCCACCATAGTCCTGCGTGCAATACCTTTTGTGCAGTAGATTTACCTACATAATGTCCTCCAACTATTCCCTCACGAGCCTCTGCTAAAATCCTAGGCATTTCATGTTATAGTACACATCTTCTCAATATGTTGTCTGTGCCCATTTTATATAAGTGTCCTGAAATCAATTGATAGTATGCATCTCTGACTACCATATTTTTCTTTTGTGTAGTGTTGAATTCTTTTAGCACAGTCCCTCAAGTATTGAATGATGTTAGAAAAATATTCATCAGCTACTTGGACTGAAAATAACTATGCATCATGGAATTTTTCCTCTAAATTCATAAGTTCCTCTCCATTGGTGATCCTTGATAGGTGGTTGGGTCCTACATTCAACTTCCATGGCTTGACTATCACTTCAAATTCAAACTCCTGAAACAACAGTAACCATCTATAGATCCTCCCCCCAACAATGGCTTATTGACTAAGTGTTTGAAAGCAGAATGATTTGTCAACATTTTAAAATGTTTCCCAAGTATATAGTGTCTGAACTTCTATAGTGCATATACCATTGCTAGGCCTTCTCTTTCTGTGGTATTGTAGTTCTTCTCTAACTTTGGCAATTTTCTCCTTGCAAATTCTATAGGATGGTATAACTCTCCTACTCTTGGTTGTTCCATAATAGCTCCAAGTGCTATGGTTGATGCATCTACATGCACATGAAATGTCTTTTCCCATTCTAGGAATACTAGTATCGGTGTTGTTACCATCTTCTATTTTAGAGTGTCCAATCCTCGTTGACAATCCTCATTCCACTAAAATCTACTATATTTCCTCAATAGTTTCTCCATCGATGCAATGATCTGTGCATACCCTTTTATGAATTTCCTGTAGTATCCTATGTGTCCCATTGTTGCTCTCAACTGATGTACTGATTTTGGTAGTGGTAAATTGACAATCACTACAATCTTGGCAAGATCTACTAGAAATCCTTATTTGCACACTATATGGCCCAATAGTATCCCAAAAGGTGTCCCAAAGATGCACTACTTGAAATTTAATGATATCTAACACTTCCTGCATCTTTCCAAAATCATCCTTAATACCTCTACATGATCTTTCAACATGTTGTAGATTGTCCAATCATCCAGATATACTTCTAAAAACTGATGGATGAATTATTTGAATGTAGCTATGACTACTCTTGAGAAAATTGCTGGTGCATTCTTCAGTCCAAAAGACATGACTGTGTACTGGTAGGATCCTCATCATATGGAAAGGTCTTGTACCTATCTTTTGGAGCTATATTTATCTTATGGTATCTTGAGAATCCATCTGTGAATGAGTAGGCTTCATGGCCTCCTACATTATCTAATAATTCATTTGTGAAAGGGGTGGGAAAAGGGTCATGTAGGAAAGCATCATTCAACTTCCTCAAATCGACACATATCCTTATGTCTCCTTGTTTTTTTTCTTGAACTACCATAGGCATTACCCATTTAGATTCCTCCACTGGTTCTATGATACCAGCTTCCAACATTCTATCAATTTCTACTTTTACTTTTTGCTTATATATTGGGTTCAGCCTATACGGTCATTGCTTGACTGATCTAGCCTCAGATTTGAGAGGTATATTCATCTCTCCTAACTCTCCTTCTATTCCTTTCATCTCTATAGATTTTTTTGGTAATAGGTCATTTTACTCGCACAGTAACCCTGTTATTCTTTCTATTGTCTATTCATCCTAGTAATCCCCAATACTGGCAATTTTGGGATTATCATTTGTCCCAATATTTACTTTCTTCACTTTGATTGGTGCAAAAAATACTTCTAATTCGATATATGGACTTTCCACCTCTCTTTCTCCTTCAATTTCTGTAATTTGAATGTTGGGTGGGTCATCTTCATCTGGTGCTTCTTCCTGCACATGGTGGCATGAAAGTAGTTCTTTCACTGTCTGTCTGTTTTTCTATTGATACTCTATTATAAGTTCAACCTATGGTTCTTGAATGAATATTACCCCTCTGATCTGTTTGAGTGATGAATACATGTTGGGGTTCTCATGTTCAAATGATAAAGTGACTATAAAATTCTACTGTAATGTTGTCCTATCTGCAATGCCTCTGTGCAAGTCCTAGTCTACATACCAGTTTGTTGGAATTCCTTTCAATATGTGAATAAAGTGATGAGACCATTATTTTGGTGGTGTCATTATCCATAGTGTTATGTACTTCTCCAAGTGTTTTGTTGGTGTCCCTTGTCCATTGTATCTATGAAGTTTATTGCTTCCCTGTTCTATGCTAAATATGATGCACAGTAATCGATTACATTGATACCAGTCCTTGACTGTCTCTTTGTGCACACCCCACCGTCTTGTAGGTGTTTCCTTGAGTGCTATATTCAGAGCTAAGAGCCTCTGATTTTATAACACTTCATATTCATATCTTTTTAGGAATTCTTCTAATTCATTAACCCCATGAAATCTGTGAGGTTCTCTTATCTCTGTACCTACCCATCTTACTGTGTAGTCTATTCTTGCACACCTTCTTGTGGAGACTTCATGTAATCTCTGCTACCAATTCTCCAACCCTGTATCTGAGTCTAATGCACATGATGTGATACTTCTCTAACTGAGTACCCCATCTGCACTTGGATTCACATAATCTTCTTCTCATACGGTGGTTCTATATAACTAGTTAATTTCCTCCAGGTCTAAACAAGTGGGTTCTACAAACCTTTCTCCTTTTGATGCATCTAGTGGCGCAATGACTGTGTAATCTCCTGAATTGAATTTCATCTTCCTCATCTTCAAATTGATTATGGCCTAATTTTAAAATTCTCAATCCAATCCAAGAAATGTTGGATAAGATGTTGTGCCATCCACTATTTCTATCACTTCAAAATCGGATTTAGTGCACACTCCATCGAGGTCTACTACCACACCCTTTAGCCTTCCAATTAGCAAAACCCTATGTTGATTTGCTAGTTTCAGTTGAATAGGTGAATATCCTAATTTGGTATCTCCCATAAATTTCCATGTCTTCTTGGGTAGTACATTCACTTCAGAGCCTAAATCCAAGTATAATATCCCCCATGTTGAAATCTCCAATGTTGGCATTCAATCTAAGCTCTATTCTTGTTCTCATCCTTGTATGAAAATGATTAATTATTTTCTACTCTAGCTTTCCCTCTACACCTGTGTTACATATTTATAACATATTTTGTAACACTTTAATAGATGATGGATCATTTAGTAGTTTAACACGGGATTGCAGAAAATCCTTTGTGGTACTTATTTGTCCTAGGGGTTGTGCTTCATTAGTGTGATCCAACGATGAAGGCATCACATACATTGGTACCTCCTATGTGTGTTTTGCAGTTGATGTAGATGAAATGTCTGTCTTGCTTGAATATCTCCTTTTTTTTTCTTTGCATCAAATTGCTTATGTGGTTCGACATTCTTCTTCACCCATTGGTGTTGTGTTGGATCTTATATTACTGCATCATCTCTTGTTTTAGATCCTCTGCGTGTAACTATGTTTATATTTCTTCCATCATCCCTCACTTATACATAAATCCATTGCAAATTTTGGTTGTTCTGATTTATCTTTTCCTGTATCTTCCCCAATAGTGTCAGACAATCTTCGGTGTCATGGTCGGATGCGCAACAATACATACATGTCACTGGTGGAAGTGGACATTCTCTTGCATAGTGTCTTGGTTGTTGACATTTATGACATACCATCGGTCCTCTCCCTCTTCCAAAGCCTCTTCTACCTCATCCTCCACCTATGTAGCCAACTCGATCTCCTCACGGTGAGTTGTACTAAGGCACCTAGTTATACTACACGGGATTATATTGTGGTTGTGTGGTATTGTAATACGGATGTGAAATGTTATATTGTTGTGGCATAGTGTTATATGGGGCTGGTACTTGGTTCAACTATGATGCATCTTTCCCTATCATCATCTCAGCCTACACCCTATAGGTGTCTGATGTTCTTTCCCTCATTAGCTCCATTGTCCTGCAATGTTTGACATCATTGCCTACTGACTTGCAAAGGTTGCAATATGAACTCTTAGGCACTATCTGGTATTTTTGCCTCATTGGAAAATGATATGGATCATGCCCCTATGTCTTACATATCTCACACCATAGTCCTCCCATTGACAAAGGGTTTGGAAATCATGTTTCCATGTATTGCACAAAAGTTGGGTATTCATTCTTGTGGTGTCCTTCTATCCTACATGTGGTACACCAAACAACTTCTCTTGTGTCCTTACTCTTGTTCTAGTTTAATTGAAATGTTATATTCTTCAGGTCCTCCTTGAGCTCTTCTATTGTTGGATTTGTCTTTTGATATTGGTTCTATTCTAGTTGCAAGGTTTCCTATAAAGCCTCTACCTGGGTACAAAACTTCTATTATCTCAAAGGGTATTTCAAGTGTGTTATTAGTGAATTCACAAACAGATGCCTATGTTGCATATCTGTCATGACATACTTTATCTTTTCCTTCAATCATTTGAATATTTGGTCTATCTCCCATACAGATTCTCCTAGTTTCTATCTAACTCTATCATCTCATTCATGTACTGATCCTCTGAGCTAGGCTTCTGGAATTCATTTATCAGCAGCTTCTTCATAACCACAATTGTTTTGGTTGTTACTGGTGGACTATTTGCAGCTAAGCTCATGTACCAATCCAGTACGCAGTCTCTCAGCATGATGGATAACTGTGCAAGTTTGGTATCCTCATCTGTGATCTTCTTTTCTTCCCAGATCTTTTCACAGATGAAAAAGTGCTTCTCAGGGTCCTCCGACACCTCTCCTTTGAATTCTGGTAACTTGATGGTAGGATCATGTCCTGCCACCCTTAATGTTGAACTACTACCTCCACATGGTGTATATCCTTGACTAATACTTATTGAACTAGATGCCCTAGTTGTTTCTCCCTATGTAGATGTACTTCCTCCTGCGTTTATTCCACTGAAATTTGATTGTCTAAATGGTGGTGTTCTTTCTGGTGTATTAGTCACACATGTTTTTATGGGTTCCACACTAACACTGATATGGATAGGAGTTTTGCCTCCAGTTTCTTCTCTTGGACCTCTTGTCTTCCTTTCATATGCCACATGCATGATTTCCTCAATATGCTCCATAGCCTGGAGATCCTCTACTTCTTCTTCATCACTTGCCAAGCCTTCCCCTGTGGCTATGGCTCTCTTCTTATTGTTCATCTTATATTGGTAGGATACTCGACTATGAATTCTTATAGTTGTTGCCATTATCTTCTTGATTTGGTCAGCCTCCATCATGATTGGATCCACAGCCTCCTCCTTCTTTCCTTTCTCCATCTCTTCCTCCATTTCTCTGTCTCTTGTGAGTGCTTCCCCCCTTCCCGCATGCATGCAGAGAAGTTTAGTTGTCTGGGGCCATTGTCATTAAACTTTTGTTATACAATAACATCTTAATGGAAGTATACATTGATATGATATACCTACCTTAAGGTCCCTTCATGACCTCTTTCTCTACTATGTTGTAAGACTTTGTAGTATCTACTGCAAACTCTGTGATAAATCCTACAACAATGATGTCTAACTAGAAATCTACTACATGCGTAAATTTATTGTCAATTTGTTGTAACTGCACGATCTCCACATAATTCCACTCTAGTTGTCTGATCCAATTTTTAGGGTGGTTGTATTTCAACCTCAATATCCACTCTTGCAATACATGCGGGAAATCACAGAAAAATACTTCCTGCAAGTCATTGAATACGTACTTGTCCAAATATTTGCTAGGTGTTAAATTTGGGTTTCTATTATCTTTTTGCGTAAATTCCATCTCCTTTTTTTTCAACCATCTCTCAATATATTCCTTCATTGGGTTCCATAGTCTCAACATCCTCTTTTATATTCTCATTCTTTTAACGATGTGTCACCATATCTGACATTCTTTTCATGCTTCTTCAACAGATCTCATTCACTCAATCCCATTATGTTCCAATTGGAAACAAAACCATTTGTTGGTTAGACTTCACTTCGACTAACAGTCTTGGGATGACCCAAGTTCATATCTACTATGGTTTCCAACAAAAACCTCCTAATACTTTCGGCTTTTGTTGGCACAGGGGAAAACCCATAGTTCAACGCTTCGACAATGCACCAACAAAACCCTAACTGTAGGCCCTTTCGACAACACCTGCGAAGCAGGAAAAGTGTCACCCAAGGTAGAGGCAGGGGGGGTTATAGGAAACAGGTGTCTGTAACCAAGATAGAACATAGATCTATGATTACAACACTTCACAGAGTACTTAGGACAACATATATTAGTTCATTATATTTAATCACATCGTAGATCAAACCTTAAGTATAGATTGGTGTAGTAACAATGACAAATACACATCGCACTTAGCATCATAAGTCATATATAACACATTCAATATATACAAAGCATTAAGCATTCATATATTTATTATATCATTAATAACATTCAATGCACTAAATAGATCCATAAAATAAACATTATAGAACAAATCAAACCATTAACACAAGATTTACGTGGTTCACCCCAGTGTGGGGCTACGTCCAACAATTGCTTCTTCTTCTATTATTCTTCTTCAATATCTTACATTCATCTAATCCTATGCACTAAGACATAGAGCTAATATTCACATTGGATAGGTGATGTGTGCACTAAGCACCAGATCCACCTTCCCAAAATCAGATCAAGGCATAGAACCAACTCACAGAGAGAATTACACATATAGTCTATTGCATGAAGCAACTCAGATCCACTTTCACTTAGCTACATACACATCCCTTGTCTCTTGCACTTAGCCCATCACTACATTGCTTGCACTAAGAGCACTTTGCTAGCTCTACATTAAAATATTCCTTCCTATATATACTTTTACATCCCTTACAAAAAGGCCTAATCATGGGTAAACCCATGGGACAACATCCCAAAACCCTAACACAAAAACCCTAATGAACCCCTTGCTGGGTCCACAAAATAAGTGAGATCTCGTGATCTCAACTCCGCCTGGGCGCTCCATCTTCAACCAACTTATTGAAGTCCAAAATTGGTCAAACCTAATCAATGTTTCCTCAAAACTTGGTTGAGGGCCAATAGGCCACCAACACTCACTTGCGACTCATCTCAAGTCACTCAGATCTGGGCAACACTTCTTCAAAGGCCTCAAGGTTAGCTTGAGCTACCTCAACCTGCTGCTTCTCTTGAGCCACCTGCTCAGCAAGCTCTTGGAGTAATTTCTTGGTAATAGGTCCTTCCATGCACTGTGCCACTATTGCAACCACTTGGTCAAACTGTGAGCCTTGTCCTTTGATCTCTTCAAACACTATGTAGGCTTCATCCTACACTGGTTGTAGCCTCTGGGTGACTTCCATGACTCTTCCCTAGATGGAAATAGTTTTTTGTTGGGCCACACTTTGTTCTTGTGATCTCCTCATTCTCTCGACCACAGTGAGTGAATTCATATGTGCTTGAACTGTCAGTGCCTAATGTTGCACCTTCTGTAGTTGTGCTTCCAACTTCCTAAGATCTGGATCTTACGTGAGGCATTCATAATTCTATGCACTTATGCTAATTAACTGCTTGCATTATGAGGCAAGGGCCCTGATCCTTCCTACTAAACTCTTAGTGGCTTCTTCCCTTTGGTTGTGTACATCCTATAGAGTGCTTGGTAATGCTTGTATCTCTAACTCCATTACCCTTTCTTAAAGCTGATGAATGGCCTCAACGAGCTTCATCACTTGAACTTTGACTGCCTCATGTTCCTCCTGTGTCGATTCAGGTACAGAGCGAAGTTCTTTGCTAAACACTTCTTTGAATGCAGTCTACTTTGTGAGCAGTTGATTCTTTTCACTCTATATCTTCGCCGTGTCTTCCTCGAGCATTGCCCAGAACTCATCCTTCTCATTTTCATAAGAGGTCACACAGTACTGTGCAACTCTTAGTTGCTCCAAGATCTCTTCTTTTTATTTCTTTAGGGCTTTTGTAGCCTATTCATTTTCTTCTTGAACTTCCTAGATCTGAGCCTTTGTTGCACATTCCAGTCTTCAAAGTTGGGTTGGCTCATGCCCTAACTCTATGGTTTCTGATGATCAAGGCGCAGTAGGAACTGCAAGGCTCAATTGAATGGCTCGTTGTATTTCCTTCAGTTCCTTCTCAACTCTTGCATACAACTCTTCTTTCTTCGCATCATATCTCTGAAATAGGTCCTTGGACACATCCTCCATTGCTCCGCAGACTAGGACGATGTCATCCTCTGTGAGTGTGGCCTCCATCTGGGGCTTACTGGCATGGGTTTTCTTTCTGGACGAGGGTTTATGTGGAGAAACCTTCCTATTCTTTGATGCTTCTGTCTCGATAGGGGGATCCTTTGGCAGTGTACCTTCACCTTTGTTACCTGTGATTTTAGTCAATCTTGATGGTGTACTCAAGCACCTCATAAGAACTTTCTCCTGAGAAAATTGGCATTCATCTCTTCCCAGAAAACATACTTTTGAAGAGAGTTAGCAGGTTGCTAATATACCAGGGTGCGAGAATGACCCATTCTCGCAAGCTTCCTTAAGCTAGGGTGAGAACTTCTAGCATTGTGCTACATAGCTAGGGTACGAACTCATTCTAAGGCTTGGAAAAAGATGAATTCTCGATGGTTCTAGAAGGGAATTTTCTAGAAGAATGGGTTGGCATTTGAATGGTTATCCTTTTACTAGTTTCCCTGATATTGTGGGATCATTCTTATCCAAGTAACCATCTCATTCTCTCCTATATATTGATAGAATTCTCATGGAAAAGGTTAAGCAAGATTCATTGGAGAATTGGTGAAAGAATTGTGTGAAGGACCTAGCTTGAACAGGAGCCTGGAGGCTCTAGCAAGTCTATCAAGAGAATTTGATCTTCTTCATACAATGATTGAGCAAGTGTGTGTGTTGGAGCCAAGATCCACCGAAAGGGAGCTTGTGACATCAAGGCGATCAGGTTGTAATCTTCTACTTTCAATTAATACGATATAGTGGCATGTCCTTTTCCCATAAAGCTATTCTCACTTTATTGTGTAATTCCTTGATCATACACATCAGTTGACAGTTGAATATATTTTTCTATCTTCACTTTGGTTGGTTTGTGTTGTCTTGGTCTTGACCTCACGAGAGCACCAAAGCGAAGTGGGAGCAATAGAGACCCTAGGAAGCGATACAAAGGTATGTTACTTATTCCTTCCTACTAGCTAATTCAATGGTCAAAACTTAGAGAAAGAGTCATGTCCTGTCCTGTTTTTTTCTATATCCAGGTGGATCTAGGGAGATCAGTTAGTGTCCGCACCTACCGATTAGTCCAATAACAAAATTGGTGACTCCACTGGGGATATAACCCATTTTCTTTGTGGTTTTTGTTATTTTTCCTTGGCCAGTTTCTCCTGCCTTACCTTTCTCCTTTCATATCAATCTCTGAGTCTTCAGGATACCCTGATAGACCCTCTGCATCCAGAGGCCTCTTCAAATTTTGTGTCTTTCTCTAAAAATTTTATTAGTTTCATACATTCTCGCACTGCACTCCACAGTGGCCTATGAGAATCTATTGAGTTGACAGCCTACTTTGAGGTTCAGTGTGAGGTTCTCTCACTCTGCTCAAAGCAGGCCTGCGAGAATGACTCATTCTCACACTATGTGATACTCTCAGCCTGCAAACCCATTTTTTCAAAAATTTTTCTTTAATACTTTTGCATGATCAACTTCCTAGATTAGTATAGGGTCCTAACAAGAGATTTTTGGACTATTGATTGATGTTTTCTTGTCTTCGTTTTTTTGCACGAACAGTCTTAGGAAATCAAAGGATTTTCCTGTCCATTTGTCTCGACTTTCATTTCTTGACTTTTTTCGGCAAAGATATACTCTCTGATTTCAGAATCTGAGTGTGCTTGTTTGGTTAAGAACCGATGATCAATTGAAAGGTGAGCTTCTTTGTCTTTATCATTTGCTCATTCTCTGAAGGATCACTTTTCTCATGCAATTGAAAAGACTAGTTTGGTTTGCTTGTTATTTTTGTTTCCATTGAAAGATTGGTTTGGGTTTTTATCTATTGCTTGTTCATTAGTTGTTGGTTTTCTTCACTCTCACCATATGGTGTAGGTCCTTTTTGAAAAGTGAACAACTTTTTTCTTTCAAAAGCATTTTCGTTTTCAAAAACATTGAAAATCAATTGTTGAAATTATTGAAAAAGAAATAATATAGAATTGTTATTTTTTGCGTGATTTGTGGCAATTGCATTTTAAAGGAAATTGTGTCTTGTAGTTCAAGTTTGATCCGGAAAACTTCTCTTTCCCTCTCGTACATAGGATTCATTGAATGAAAATTGCTATATTTCATTCTTATCCATGCATCGTTGGGTCAGAGTCTTATACAACATCAGTTTCATCTCCGCTTCCTTTGAATAACAACAGCTCTTAATAACATTGCGTAATTGTAAAATTTAACTAGCAACTCTTTTCTAGGGCTCTATTACACCAACATTTAGCCAGGCTAGTGCTTTGGAACAGGAAGAGAGATAGACTCTCCAAAGCACAAAACACACAATAGCATCTTGTGTTAAGGAGTGTCAAATTCCATTTACAACATCTTGTCCTGGGAAGCCCTTCTCTCACAAGGGTCAAACATGAGGTCGCATTGATATTGACAGAGTTACTCACCCTGCTTTGTTGATATCGGTGTAGAGATTGCATGTATTACGGGGGTCACTCGGAGGTATACCCACAATAATGAATGGAATCCTTTTGAGTTTATTTCGGGCTAGATACCCTGCCCTTGCGTGTGGATCAGACTGTCGATTGTCCCCCCAAGATTTATTGTTGTCGGTGGTAACCTTAGTGGCCTATCTTTCTAGGGTCTTACACAAGATGACTGTGAAGGGGAAAGTCTTCACGGTACCTAGAATCAACGTTGGCCAAAATCACTCGGGCTCCTTGGAGGGTATACCCATGATTATGTGTGGGAGCTTACACCAGGGTGTAAGTCCGTTAGGTAGGTTGTCAACGTAAATTTTCCACGCTATCCTAGCCCCTTCTCGTCTCGTTGTTGCGACATTGGATTTCATCACCAACTAGTGGCTTCAGAATTAGAAGGTCTTGATTGCTTGGTATTGTTTCCTAGATTTTGTTTACTAGCGCGTGTTGTTTGTTTACCAAAGTTAACTATATGATTTTCTTCGTAAGTTTGTCACTCATTCATAATAGCTCCTCCACGTCATTCACATAGAATGCAGGGTTTATCTCTAGAGCATTTGGAAGGTTCTCAACCCTTGCCTACAAGTTCACCTGAGGGCTCTCCTCAGCGGAGTGAAGTACTAGACATCACCATGCCACAAGTGGAACACACTGACTCTCTAGAACATTTCCGAATCACCAATACTCGAGAGGACTTTCGAATTCACCCCAATTCTAAGAGACTATTTATGCGACTGAATTCTTCCAGAGACTTAGTTGTAACGTCTTCTGGATCACCAATTGGAACCTTTTCAGGTGTGGAAGGCCAAGATCCTTTTTGGTATACGGGTGTTTTTCGATGGGACCTTTTTGGTCCAGGCTCACCTGTGATTTCCGAAATCACCCCACCTGTGATTTTTGAAATCTCTAGTCGAGAGACAATACTGTTTACTACCGCCTATCACTTTCTTGGTATGGACACCCCACAATCTAACCACATCTTGACCATCCCTATCGAAATATCCCATCACAGAGATACTATGAGTGTTCACACCGGGATTATTGCGGTTAGTCTCGCTCCCACACCGCATACGCCCAACGTCACTCTGACACTACCACCCGAATACCGTGCATTGAATGCTTCCATTACCACTCCTATGCAAACCCCATATGGCTCTCCTGGTGGTCCTTCTTATTTTGGGCACTCTCTTCTTGGTTTTATTCTGACACTCCCTTAATTTCCTTTTGGAGGCCCTTCCTCATCTTCTATTGGTAGTCTTAATCTTAGTGGCACTATTCCGTCATTCACACCAAATTACCAGATTCCTGTCAGTGGAAAATTTCACTAAGGTGGCATGAATCAACCCTCTTTCAGCGGGCAAATTCCTATTGGAACGCAAATCCCAATTGGAACACAACCCCCAATTGGAACACTACCCCCAATTGGGACACCACCTTCGATAGGCAGACCGACCCCACCTTATGGACAAAACATACCTCCGTCCTTGGCCTAGTATTGGAATCAATTGACACAACATCCTCCTCAATCGACTGGGTGGCAGTAGTTTCTAGCTGCGTCAGTAATATCCCCTAGTATGGGCCAACCATATCCAGGTTCGTTCAATCCTATTTGGGGCTCGACTGCTCAAACTCACGTCCCTATTCCAGGATACAATCCAATGAGCTACTATCCTCTCCAACCACTATCGAATCTGCCTGGGTCTTCACATTATATGTAGACTGCTTATGGTCCTACTGGTTTGCCGACGGGGCTTCCTTCCCAAAGCTACCAGTATCCACAGGTGAATCAACAATTACCCTTTTTGGCCACTTTGGATCTTCCAGATTTATCAAGGATTTTAAATGATCCAATTCATCACTCTCCCCAATGTCCTGCTATACTCGCCAAGCTACCATCGGACATTCCTAAATTCAACGAAAAAGCAGGAGAGGACCTGAACAATCACGTTATGACATTTCACCTATGGTGTTCATCCTAATTTTTGACTTGGAAGATCACATTCCAAGGTTACCCCCTCAACTCACGTTCCAGATCCAAGTGATTGTCTCTAACAAAAACATTTGTCGAACCATTATCGATGAGGGTGCCTCAATGTGTGTCATGTCTCTTACTTGCTGGAAAGCCATTGGCTCTCCCCCTTTGAACGAATCCCAGAAAACTCTCAAAGCATTCAATGGCTCCGGTTTTAAGCCCTACGGTGTCCTTCCTTCATTTCCCATCATGTTAGAAGGAAAAACGGTCCAAATCGAAGTGGAAGTCTTCGACGCTCCCCTTGATTACAATCTTCTGCTTGGCCGCAGTTGGATTGATTCCATGCGCATATTTGTGTCGACCCTTTTCTGTGTGGTACGCTTCCCACTTCAAGGGAAGTTCGTCACTATCGACCAATTAGCCTTCTTTAATTCAGATACCCGTACTAGCAATGTACCGCTCATCGCTAAAACCCCACCGGGTTATGAGAACGTCAATGTAGGCCTTCTTAAAGACTCTTCATTAATGGGTAATTTCCCCATTCCACCGCCCAATGTTCCATGCTCATCTATTGCTTCAATCAACATGATCTCCACCTTGATTCATGAACTTTCTGCATGTCACAACCCCTGGATAGTACCTGACCTTGGAGATTCTCTTTGTTACGGTGACAAAATGCCGTTAAGTTTGGTTGAATCCACTTATCAGGCCATTCAATCGGCAACCCATTCTACCCCCTCTCTTGGTGAGTTATCTCCATATCCTTTCCATTTCATTTTTCCCACTGATGAGATGATCATGTCTGTCATGGAGGATGCCCCTTGGGACGATGTACATCATCGTTCCATCCTCTTTCTAGAGCAACATACCATTGAGAACTACCAATGGATTTTGACCCTATCGACCATTATTGTTATCTCAACAGTTCCCTGTTCCACACACGATGTGTTTTCTGAAGGGAACTTAAGCAATATCTCGCCCACTATTCCCCTTGATATATTCGTCAAACCTGGGATTGTCGAAAATGTCCATATTGGAGCTTCATGTTCTTCTGACGAAGTCGTCACCTACACATCCCTTTTCAAAGAGTTTTGTGACATCTTCACCTGGAGCTATGAAGAAATGATGGGTATCGAACCTGAGATTGTGATACATGAGATCAAGACATACCCCAATGATAAACCTATCTGACAACACCTTCGTCCAGTTCACCCACGTAAAGCGGCAGCTATCAAGCTCGAAGTCGAGAAACTTCTTAAAGACGGATTTATTTACCCGGTGGCTCTCACTAACTGGGTTTCCAATCTTGTCCCGATTTACAAGAAACAAGGCACCATTCGTGTATGCGTTGATTATAGGGATATCAATAAAGCTTGTCCCAAAGACAACTTTCCTAGCCCCTTCATTGATCAGATTGTCGACGATTGCGCTGGAAGTGAAATCTTCTCTTTGATGGATGGTTTCTCCAGGTATAATCAAATCAACATTGTTCCTGAGGATCAACATAAGACTGCTTTTATTTTTCCTTGGGGTACTTTTTGCTATCGGAAACTTCCTTTCAGTCTCAAGAACGTTGGCGCCACTTTTCAATGCGCTATGTCTTATGCTTTCCATGATATCAAGCACATCGTTCAACCATATCTAGATTATTTACCCGCTCACTCTATGCACCGAGTCGATCATCTGACCCACCTCCGTGCCATTTTCGTCCGCTATCGGTTCTACCGTATTCGTTTGAATCCTCACAAGTGTGTTTTCTACGTGGAATCCGACCGACTTCTAGGTTTTATTGTTTCGCATCAAGGGATTCGGGTGGATCCTTTAAAGGTCGAGGCGATCCTTAATATCCCTCCTCCTTATACACTTCACCAGTTACAAAGTTTGCAGGGGAAAGCAAACTTTCTTTGTCATTTTATCCCAAATTACGTCGAGATAACTCGTGGATTTACGCGGCTCCTCAAAAAGGGTTTTGAGTTCGTCTGGGATACCATTGCCAACAATACTTTTGAAGCTTTGAAATTATCCCTCACACGTGCTCCACTTCTCTTTCCCCCCGATTACAGTCGCGATTATTTCCTCTACCTTGCTGCCTCGGATTACACCATTGGTATGGTTCTCGTCCAAGAGGATGATGATAATGACGAACATGTTGTCTACTACTTGAGTCACAATCTAACCCCTACTGAAATCAAGTATTTACATGTTCAAAAACTGGCCTTGGCTGTTGTCCAAGCCATCCAACGCTTCCGGCACTATATCCTCTCGCGCAAGATTACAGTGATTTCTAACTACAACCCTATGCAACACATTCTCACACGTCAATTTCTAGGGGGGAAATAATCCAAATGGATTGTGATACTCTAGGAGTTTGACTTGGAATTCAAAGGCGCCAAGTCTAAGAAGTCCTTAGTGTTTGCTGAGTTGATATGCGACTTTCCCTATTCTGAAACGAAAAATGTAGCAGCTGATTCATTACCTAATGAATCCCTTTTCCTCATCAGCACTGATGATCTTTGGTATGGCGATATCATTATATATCTCCAAACCCAGAATTTCTGGCCAACTTTGTCTAGTCCTGACCGACATCGAATATGGTACCAATCTCGTCAATATATTATCCTCGGGGATACTCTTTGTTGTCGCAGGATTGACTCTATTTTTCGATGCTGCCTCACATTTGATGAGGTTGAGAGAGCTCTGAATGACTGCCATTCTGGAGCCTGTGGTGGTCATATTTCTGGGTATGCTACTGCCCAGAAGATCTTATGAGCAAGTTATTTTTGGCCTTCTTTATTTAATGACTGCATCATCGCCATTCAAAAATGCCATGCTTGCCAGACCTATAATAACAAGATACGGTCACATCCCGCTCCTCTTCACCCTGTGGTCTCCATTGGTCCCTTTTCAAAGTGGGGCATCGATTTCATGACATGTCACCCCCACTCAACCGGGGGGCATGGGTACATCATTGTAGCTGTATATTACTTTATGAAATGGGCTGAGGCGATGCCGACATTTGAAAACACTAGAAAGACCACAACATTATTCATTTTTAATCACATCATAGCTCGTTTTGGTGTTCCCCAGGCTATCATCACTGATCATGGTAGCCACTTTAGAAACTTCATGATGTCCAAACTTACTGAAAAGTTGGGTCTTTGCCATGAACACTCAACACTCTATTACCCACAAGCCAACGACCAAGTCAAAATAATTAACAAAGTTCTCATAACTATGCTCCGACGAATGATAGAGATTCACAAAACAAGTTGGCACACAATGTTGTTTTCAGCATTGTGGGCTTACCAGAGATCCGTCAAGTCTGCTACTGGGTTTACACCTTTCCGGTTAGTCTATGGTTTGGAAGCCATTCTCCCAATTGAATGTGAGATACCCTCTTTAAAACTGGTTGTTGAACTCTTACCAAACACTTCTACTGAGGAAGAATGTCTATTGTATCTTATGCGATTAGACAAAACTTGACGCGATGCTACCCTAGTCATCGAAGCTCAGAAAAAATGTGTCAAGGCCCAATACGACAAACATGTCAAGCCTCACATTTTCTCCAAAGGAGATCTCATTCTCCTCTATGAAAAATATCGAGATATGCTAGGAGCTGGAAAATTCGAAGCCATGTGGCGAGGTCCTTATATCATTTGATGAGTTTTGGAAAAAGGAGCTTATGAGTTAGTAGATTATGATGGTATCCCTTTGAGTGAACCCAGGAATGGGTTGTACTTGAAGAAGTACTATGCATAAAATCATCTGTGCATGAGTACTTGTATTTTTATTGTATCATACTTCTTGTGTGTTACTATAGCTTGCTTTTTTTGTTATCTGGTCTCTTCCCTTATGTGACATTATGTTTGATTTCTAGATGTTAGAGTCTTCACTACCCTACATTGGCTTCGGTAATGGCACTAGCCATAGTACTCAAAACCTTGCTTCCGCTACATGGGCATTCTACACCCCTACACCTCGAGCTGGGTCTTTGTTCGTTCTCACGCTCGAAAATACATGAGAACATGATCGAGCATACTTTTATCACTTTTTCGGGCTCAACAAGGATATACGAAAAAGGAACCCCCCTGGAATCCTCTTTAAGGTCTTTTCAGACTCTCTAAACATGAAAAGATAGTTGAGAGACCTTGCTATTTTCACGCTCGATAAATTATTTGAAGAAAGCATCTGGAGGGCGATAATTTATCTCTATTTCGGTCTCACCAGAATATTTTACAAAAAAGGAACTCAAAGAGTTCTCTTTTAAGTGTTTTTCCAGACTCTATAATCATGAAAAACCTTCGAGTTTTCTATCTTTGGACTCGTTAAACAAACATCGAAAGACCCATCATGGGATTGAACCACTCCCTCCTAGGGTTCGTTAAACATACTCCGAAGGACTTATCCGAAGGATAAGCTTATATCAACAAGCATATGTTATCCTCCTCAAGCTTGCATAAAAATAAAGAGGTACTCACCATAAATGGTGGGGGAAAATTTGGGAAAGGAATATGTTCTCATCTTCATATTGCTTGGCAGTAAGTGTCTCTCTTGAACATGACACCCCCTATTCATTATTTGAAGCCTGTTTGGGAAATCCATTTGTCTCTCATTTGATTTGCTACAAGGTCATTCCCTATGTTGTCTTAGAGTCAATGTTTCCAAATCATTAGTCGTGTCATTCATATGTTCAAGAGAAGTTCATCTGAAACCTCTATTGAGTCAGCCATCTGCAGTTGTCCATTCTCTCTGTGTCGGCCTTCCCTGTGTCCAGTTCAACTTACATCATACTCTATTTCACCTTCAAAATCTATTACTCATTTCGTGTCATTGATGGGGGATACATCAAGGCCCTCTTGTGACGAGTTTTGTTCTATCGACTTCAGCTCATTATCTGGAAACAAGACTTAGAAATTATTTGGTACCTTGGAACTTGCATGCCTCAATGGCAGGTTTCCTCGCTTTCGACAGTGGGTTTACATCATTGACCCCTGATTGAAAGATTCTGTCAGATGTTCAAAATCAACTCATTCATTCACATTCAAAGGATTGTACTAGAGTACCTTGGGAGTCATTGACATCAATGGTGATTTCCCTCGCACTTGTTAATGGTTTCATCAATTACCAGTAATCAAGTGGTTTCTACCATGTTCGACTTCAACACATGTAATCACATGGTTAGATTCATACTTTTGGGCGACGAGATTGAAGACCCTGGATATCATATCTTGGTCCAGGTTGAGATGGAATATGTATAATTTGCGACACATAGATCCACTTTTTATGTCTCGTGGCTATGTCATCTTAATTTGAATTTTCTCGCATAGATCCACAGTGTATTCCTAGTGGCTATGCTATATTTTGAGGGCATGGATCCACAGTGTATGATTGGTGTCCATGAACTATGTCTACAATGTCATCTATCTATGATATGAGTATGGGAATGCATACCTCAGAATTAATATATATGATATTCTACAAATGCTTCGTTGTTCGCAGGTTTCCGATTAGGTGTGCTCCTGGTTTCTGACACACACATGCAACTTACAAAGTCTTTTGGCTGTCACTGATTCTGGCCTCATACTTTGGGGGGAGTTTTATTACCCATGATTTTAGTCAATATTGATGGTGTATTAATGATGGTGTACTCAGGCTCCTCATAAGAACTTTCTCCTGAGAAAATTGGCATTCATCTCTTCCTAGAAAACATATTTTTGAAGAGAGTTCGCAGGTTGCTAATATACCAGGGTGCAAGAATGACCCATTCTCGCAGGCTGCCTTAAGCTAGGGTGTGAACTTCTTGCACTATGCTACATAGATAGGGTGTGAACTCATTATAAGGCTTGGAAAAAGATGAATTCTCGATGGTTCTAGAAGGGAATCTTCTAGAAGAATGGGTTGGCATTCGAATGGTTATCCTTTTACTGGTTTCCCTGATATTGTGGGATCATTCTTATCCAAGTAACCATCTCATTCTCTCCTATATATTGATGGAATTATGATAAAAAAGGTTAAGCAAGATTCATTGGAGAATTGGTGAAAGAATTGTGTGAAGGACCTAGCTTGAACAGGAGCTTGGAGACTCTAGCAAGTCTATCAAGAGAATTTGATCTTCTTCATACAAGGATTGAGCAAGTGTGTGTGTTGGAGAAAAGAGCCACCGAAAGGGAGCTTGCGACATCAAGGTGATCAGGTTGTAATCTTGTACTTTCAATTAATACGATACAATGGCATGTCCTTTTCCCATAAAGCTATTCTCACTTTATTGTGTAATTCCTTGATCATACACATAAGTTGACAATTGAATATATTTTTTTATCTTCACTTTGGTTGGTTTGTGTTGTCTTGGTCTTGAACTCACGAGAGCACCGGAGTGAAGTGGGAGCAACATAGACCCTAGGAAGTGATACAAAGGTATGTTACTTATTCCTTCCTACTAGCTAACTCAATGGTCAAAACTTAGGGAAAGAGTCATGTCCTGTCCTGTTTTGTTCTAGATCCAGGTGGATCTAGGGAGATCAGTTAGTGTCCAAACCTACCGATTAGTCTGATAACAACCTTCTCCTTGTTTTTCTCCTTCTTCTTGATTTACTTTGTCTCCTCCTCCTCCTGCAGGCGAACCAGGTCCACCTTCTTCCAAGGCGTTATCTTCCTCATCAGTCTATACATCCTAGACTTCCTCCTTTTTCTTCTTCTTCTTTGCACTTGTCTGTCTAAAGTTCTTGACCCAAGTGACCAAGGGGCTTCCTATGATATCAGCATCAGAGAGTTCTTCATCATCAACCGGTATGAGAAACTCTATCGGTCACTCCTTCATGATCTCCTTTATGTCTTCGTCGGTCAGCCTGTAATAGGACTGCAATTCCTCCTTTCTCTCATCCTTGAGCGTAGTGATATATATAAAATGTCAATCTACGTGGAACTTAACTAATAGTTTGTACTAGTGCAAGGTTCACGGTGTCATGCAAGGGAACGATTCAATGGAAATCTTCAGTTGATGATAGCAGGCGTGGAACACTACGTTCGACTACCACTACTTGGACATGTCATTTGTGTACCATAAGGTGGAGAACCTCGAGGACAATGACTCCAAAGGTTCAATGTCTAGGAAGGTAGCTCCTTCTCTCATTTTTCACATGACAAATGTGATCAACACCAGCAACCATCTGAAATGGAACTCGTACCCTTGATCTTGTGCTTTGCAACAGTCTTTCTTGAGCTCGTTTATGAGGTAGCTCGCCAAATTCATTTTGACCCCTTTCATGCATTTCCCTATGAGGTCCACCATGAACCCAATGACCTACATGGGGCAGCTCTTTTCGATGAGCTTTATAGCTATAAGATGAAAATCTAGGTGCACTGCACCATCCTAGATATAAGCTACCTTGTAGCCTCACTTCCCCTTCTTAGCTTCATTGTAGGCCTCCTTAATGCGCTCTGCCAGGGAGTGGTCGAAAGCCTTCCCTGGGTAGAACTGCTGAGAGTCGAGTCCCTGCATGTTTGGTCCTATGATCAAGTGGATTAGTGTCGGATCCACAGTAGTGTGCATGTCAAGCCACATGTATCCTCCATGATAGCATGACAAGAGGATTTTAACACAAGCGTTAACCTCATGATGTCAGCCAAAATGATGTACGTTCAATATCATGGGCTACGCGATCTCCTTTATCCAAGGCTAGCATATTATGTGAGGCTTCTTTCTAGTCGTCTTCATTGGGTATCTATGCGGTGCGAGAATCGCGTAGTTCTTTTTGTCTCCAAGGTTGAACTCATTATTCTTTAAGGATGGGAGCTGGCCCAACTGGCTTCCAACTATGCATATCCCCTTTGAGATGTATACGGTGATCAATGTGTACTCGAATTCCCATGGAATTCTATCGCAGTTGACCATGCCAGCCAAAGGTGATATATAATCAGGTAAGATCGACAGGATCTACTTGACATTAGCCAGATCGTCGTGATGATTAATTCACTTCTCAGTCGGAGGGTTAGCATAGCTAGAGCGTCGTGCGGTTGAAGGGGATGCCTGCAATCCCCTGGTCGATGATGCTTGAACATCGTCAGACATAACTCTATCAACCATATACTTCCTAACAACCTCCTCGATGGAATTCTCTAACTCATCCTGTGCGTCCGACATTATTTCTTTTAAACGGATAGGTCAAGGTAGGTGAAGGGATAGACGGGGTAAGAAAATGGATGGTGATGTCTAAGTTCTGAAATCTCAGCTCAAATCTCACAACCAGATCTCTGTTAGAAATGTTAATCACATATGGCGAAAAGTTGTCCTGGCACAACGTCAGATGAGTTAAATAAGCAAGCGTTGTAAAAAATTCTTCCAACGGGCAGGACTGCTTCCATCATTGTGAATCTGTCTATTATGGCATGGTAGCAATGTCCCAAATGTGGTCTATTCGTCAATAAATGTGTTTCCTAGCCATTCAGAGCGTTGTGCTAACGGTCGGGGTGCCTCCAATGGTCATATAGCTTTGTCGAGGTGAAGTCCCACTCTGCATGGTTTTGTTGTTCCAGCGATGTTCAAATTCTGCAAACCTGCCTCCTGCGAAGTCTTCTCTGTAACTTCTTGTATATTTTCTAATTTGGCTTTCTTCTTACTGAGTCTCCTTGCCTTCTTTCCTATGATTTGAGCCTCTCTAACTATTTTTGGATTTCTCTTCCCATTCTTATTCTTATTTTCTCCTATGGTAGTGACTTCGCACTGGTGATGTACTCTCAAAGGGTTCGAAGTTAATATCCCTTCCCTTACTGATTCCTGGGTGGATATACTTTCTTCTTGCATGCGTAGGTCCTTCAAACCTTCTTTCACTATGACAACTAATTCTCTTGCCTTTTGCTTCTTCGATTTATTCTCTCATTCTTCTACCAGTTGATCTAATTTTCTAGCTATGAAGTCCCTTAGTTCTTGCTTTTTCTTTTCTATAGCTTCTTCCTCTACTTTCCTTCTGATATGATCCTTCTCGATCCAAGTCTTTCCTAACAAAAGTGGGAAGGGGGCGTCATTCTCAACAAACCTAATAACTTCAAATTCTTCTTTTTTCGGTGTTCCATGGATGATAATAGGTACATTAGTAACTCTTCCACACAGGGTTATCATCTTTCCTTTAAATAAACCTATTCTTCCCAATGAAGGTACCATAGTAGGATTTCCCAAGATTTCCCAAGTGCTTTATGGCATAATATTCCCTTGTGTTTCCTCATCCAAGGTACAGTCTATGTCGAAGTCTCCTATTCTTGTATCTATGTGTTGTTATTCTTTCAAGATCTCTAATAAACTAACATCTTTGTGATCATTCATCGTTTCTATTAACTGTAATAACATAGTCTCTTATCCTTTCTCTTTATGATTCTCTAACATGCTCTTATTCTCTGGACTCATGTTCATTTGTTTAACTTTAGCAATCATCCTTGAATAATCCTCAACCTTATGACCAACAATTTTACAATAAAGACAAATAGGACCTACACCAGGGCATTCCTTAGCAATATGTCCCGGTCTTCTACAGTTATAACATAGTGTCAATCCTCTCTTTCTCTTATAAGTTCCTCAACTTTTCTTGTACTGTGCACTAGGATCACAATGTTGGACCTACAATCTACAAACAAACTTTCTAGGTTCTTGCATCCACTTATTAGTCCAAAAATTATTTATATGCATAGGAATAACATATCTTTCTCTAGTTCTATCAATTTTATTCAAATCAACTCTTTCCTCTAATTGTGCCCTAGCTTTCACACTAGGACATAATCTATCAAACATACCTAGATCCATGCTTTCGAAACAATTTTTTTTTACTTTACTTACTCTTATCAAACACAAAGCTTTACAATCTTACCTCCTTTCTTAAGATCAGATATTTTTCTTAGCACAAGGTTTCATAAGTCAAGTAGAGTACTTTTCACTAGAACAACAGATCTATGCACAACGCTTCTCTTTTATTTTACTTCAGTTCCCAACAATCACAATTTCAGGTCCCGATAATGCAACCATTTGTTGGCACAGGTACAGACCCAGGGTTCAATGCTTCGACAACGCACCAAAAAAACCTTAACTACCGGCCCCTTAGGAAAAACTTGCGAAGAAGTTGAAGTCTCACCCGAGGTAGAGGTAGGGGGGGTTACAGGACACATGTGTCTATAACAAAGCTGCGATATAGATCTGTGATTACAATACTTCACAGAGTAATTAGGACAACATATATTAATTCATTATATTTACTCACATCACAGATCAAACCTTAAGTACAGATCGATGTAGTAACAATGACAAATACACATTGCACTTAGCATCATAAGTTAGATCTAACACATTCAACATATACCAAGCATTAAGAATTCATATATCTATCTATCATTAGCAATGATTTTAGGGGCTAAATTTTGCTCATGGGCTAATTTTACATGTTTTTTCCCAAAAAAAGATTCCCTATTCTAAAAATGATTCACCAAAATTCTATAGGATAAAATTATTTTACCTTAAAAATCGCCAAAATTTTATACAAACTATATAAAATCCTTAGAAATC